>PVIR01015059.1:0-39319 GCA_004026965.1 Petromus typicus | reverse complement strand
CAGTTAGTCAATATGGGCTGAGGTTGGCATTTAGAATTTTTTTTTAATCTTCTAGGTCTTTGTAATATGCACCCAAGGTTGAGAACCACTGCACTAAAATCATTCCTTTCATATTCAGAAACAAAGTCAGCAGTAACTTCTATTAGGCCATTATTTAACATTATTATGGACATAACTTCACAATTAATTTTTTAATAGAACCAATGCAATGCCATGGCAATTATACAATTTTGAAGGGAGGAGTAAAACATATAACTATAGTATTTTAGATTATATTATTTTGGGAGAAAACTCAAGAATTCGGTTTTGGATTTGAAAAACTACTGAATGCATCAAAAGAACTCTAAGAAAGTAGAGTACAAAATAATAAATATCAATCAATTACTTTCTCAAAACACAACAGCCTGTTATAAAATACAGTGAAAGAAAATAAAATTGCAACAGAAATGTAAGTATCTAACAATGATATGAAACAAAAATGCAAGAATTTTTGAAGAAAACTTAAAAACTGTTAAAAATATAAAAGAGGACTTGAAAAAAATCAAAAGACATTCTCAAATAAGAATGTCTAGCACCATAAAGATCTTAATTCTCTCACATTCAATTTATAATTCAACAATATCTCAGTAAATAGGTTACTTAAAAAGTATTCTGTATGGTTCTAAAATTTATATGGAAAAATAATCAAAATTAGAGAAATTGTGGATAGAAATAGTGAAAGCATGTACTATCTTTAATAGAAATTAAAACATAATAGTTTCCAGTAACTGAAACTATATCGTTTGGCACATGTATAACAAACTAGTTAATAACATGGAATAGATTCTAGAAATAGATCCAACTAAACAGAGAAATCTAGACTTCAGGGACAAGAAAGAGGGATTATTCAATGTGGCATACTGGATAGTAATCTGGAAAAAAGTTAAGTTTTACTTCATACTGTATAAAATAATTCCAGATTTAACAATGATTTCAATATGAATAAAAAATTTAAAAGAGGCAATAAGAAAATATAGGAGAATGTTTTTATTTATTTCATTAGAGCAAGGATGACTTCCTACAATACAAAATCTAGAAGCTATAAAAGTAATAAAAAAATGACTTCATAAAAATAAAATACATCTTCATAGAAGAAAATCACAAAGCCAAAAACTTTAGGACAAGTAAAAAATTGCTGAAGGGGCCGGGGATTCAGCTCAGTGGTTCCGGCGCCTGTCTTGCAAGCGCAAGGGCCCGGGTTCGATTCCCTGGTAACCACATAACAATACTGGGTGTGGAGACTCACACCCAGGAGCAACCAGTACCACATACCATAGGGCCGGGCGTGGTGGCTCACGCCTGTCATCCCAGCTCTCGGGAGGCAGAGGCAGGAGGATTGCTGTGATGTGAGTTTGAGGCTGAGCTCAGGGCCAACCTGAACCACAAAGCGAGACCCTGTCTCAAAAAACCTAAAAAAAACCTAAAAAAAAAAAATTGCTGAAAAAATGTTTGTAATAAATAAAAGAGTAAAATATTGAACATAAAGTTCTCTTAGCAATCCTGCAGAAAAAAAAAAATAACACAGACACGGGTAAGAGATAGGAATAAATGGCACTCAAAGGGGAAGTAAGTTTTACCTATATAAAAATCTTAATTCTGCTCAGAATAAATATTCAAATGGAAATTTTTCTGGGACACCACATTTCATTTATCAGGTCAGAAAAATCTAAGATAATAAGACTCTACTGAACAAATTTGTACATTTTCATATATGAATGATGAAAATATAAATTGATAGAATATCTACAAAAGGCATTTTGAAAGCTAGGGATATAGCTCAGAGGTTCTGTGCCTACCTGGCAAGCACAAGGTCCTGAGTTAAAAAGAAAAAAAAAAAAAAAAGAAAAGAAAAGAAAGAAGAAAGGAAGAAAGAAAGAAAGAAAGAAAGAAAGAAAGAAAGAAAGAAAGAAAGAAGGAAAGGAAAGCCATTTTGGGGTCAAAGATTTAGCTCAGTGGTTCCGGCACCTGTCTTGCAAGTGCAAGGGCTGGGGTTTGATCCGTGGTAACCACATACAATACTGGGAGTGAAGGCTCACGTGCACCAGCCATCAGTACCACATACCACAGTGCCGGGTGTGGTGGCTCATGCTTGTAATCCCAACACTCAGGAGGCAGAGGCAGGAGGATTTCTGTGATGTGTTTCAGGCTGAGCTCAGAGCCAGCCTGAACTACAAAGCGAGACCCTGTCTCAAAAAAAAAGCCATTTTGGCAATATCTATCAAGCTTAGAAATACAAAGATATTTTGACATAGCAGTCCCACTTCTGGAGACATACTTGGTTGAAATACATGTGTACATTATGAAATGTAATAAGCTATTTCCTATGGCATATTTGTAATAGTAGATTATACACTATATAAGTCTCCAATAATAGGAACTGATTAAATAAATAAGATTCAGTAAACTGCTGCATGACTCTTAAAATGAATAACAGCATTCTGAAATGTATTGAGATAATTGAGAAATATTTCTAGTGTATATATTTAAAGGAAAAAATATCAAGAATATACAGGGTATATCATTTGTTACTTTTATTTAAAAAAAGAGAAGTGAGATGGCATATTACTCTTTGTTTATACATTTATAAATATTATGAAAGAAAACATGAGAAACTAAAAATACTTACACGTCTGATAGAATTAATAAGGAATTGAGAGTATCAGAGATAAATGAGAAGTTTTGCTTGTGTACACATATAAATATCGTGTAAATGTGTTATTCATTCAAATTATATTTTGTAAAAATAGTCATAAGAAGAAAAGGGAAATCTCACCAGTTGAAATAGATCACTGCTGGATTTCAATTGCATTGTCTCACACGAGGCTGACAGAGAAAGGAGAAGGCAATGTGTTTCTAAATCTTTACTAGCTGTTCTTCAGACTAAGAGCTACTATCTAGAATATATAAGAAGCTTTAAAAAAAAATCAGCCCTTGTAAATTTAAAGACCCAGTCCAAAATGGACATCTGAAATTACATACTCTTTTCAGAGGAAGAAGTAAAAGCAACCAAAAAGCATATGAATAAATAATCTACATCACTGGTCATTTGAGATGCAGATGAAAATAACACTGAGATTTCATCTCACTCCACAAAGAATGGCTGCTGTTTTGAAATTAGCCAGCAATAAATGCTGGCGAGGCTGCCAGGAGGAAGGAACCCACCTCCACTGTTGATGGAAATGTAGATTGGTGCAACCACTGTGGAGATTCCTGAAAAAACTAGGATTAGAGGTCCCATTTGACTCTGCTATTCCCTTGCTAAGTAGATACATTATAGAATTACAATATTCATATCACAGCAGCATATGTGCACTCATGTTCATAGAAGCTCAGTTTTTGATGGTTAAGTCTTGGAAACAACCCAAATGGCCATTCACTGTAGACTGGATAAAAAAGATGTGCTTTTTTAAAAAATAAAATGGAGTATTGGTGGGCCGTATAGTGTAAGTTTAAGTCTTTTATACTCAAATGGACATACCTTGAGGACACATTCATAAGTGAAATAAATAGGTCACAGATACGTAAATACCATATTTACATACCATACGATATTTACATACCATACCATATTTACATACATACCATATTTACCATATGTAAATACCATATATTTTCTCTGACATGAGAATCTGAAGATTTAAATGACTTCTAGTATATATGATAGATTTTGTGAAATAAAAAATATTCAAAGGGAAAGGGGTAGAGAAAGCAATGGGAAACAAAATATAATCTTTAAAAAAAGAGAAAGTGTATATATGTATACATGTACAGGGTGTAGGGTGGGTACAGAAATGGGTAAAAATGAGAATTAACTCATGTCATATACTGGTAAATATTCCCAATGTTGAGTGCAATCATGATTTTTACATAAACCAATAAAGACTTCAATTGGGCTGTGGATTTAGCTCAGTGGTTCTGTCGGCTGCTTTGCAAGAGCAAGGTCCCGAGTCCGATCCTGGGAACCACATACTGTAATGCCAGGCATGGTGGCTCATACCTGTAATCCAGCACTCGAGAGGCAGAGGCAGGAAGATTGCTGAATTCAAGGATAGTCTGGGCTACAAAGCAAGTTCAGGGCCAGCCTGAACTATAAAGCGAGATTTTGTAGTTAAAAAAAAAATGAATTCAATTTTTTTAAAAATCTAAAAAAAAAAAAAAGAAAAACACAAAAGCATTTGGATCAGGGATGGAGGTGACAATAGGATTTAAGGCTCAGAATCATAGGAGGAATTTTCCTTTATCATTCTGGACCATTTAAGTAGCAAGGGTCAGAAAGATCCAAACCAGCTGGTAAACATGCCAAGTGTATGTTTATTAACTCATTAAATAAAAGTCTATATTTTACTGGATCAAGCTCAAGGATACTGTTATTTACTTGGTTTATTCCTTGTAGGTCAGCTCTTTGATGGCACAGACAAAAAATAGGTTTTTTCCTGTTGATGCAAAGCAACCACAGCAGTCATGTCTGTATCTTTCCAATTCCTTGGAAGTGTAACAGCTATCTTTGAGTTAGAATTCTCAGATATCTTTCTATAATAAAACATAACCTTCTAAATGAGAACAGTTCTCTGGCTGGATCACTTGCCCATGCTTGGAACATCTGCTACAGTCAAGAAAATGGAATGTACTCTACAAATCATTGAATACAGGACAGTATTATGTGCTGATAATTTTCATCTTGAATCACTTCTTCCCTGAAGACCCAGATTGATCCCCATTCAAACTCAAGAAACAAAAATCAGAGAAATTAGATATTCCTCCATAGTTCAGTCTAGTTTAATGACTAACGATAGCTTCATGGTTCCTTCATTTACCTTTATTTCTTCACTGAGCACTCAAGTTCTTCTTGCAAAATTATCCCTGCTCTCTAGCATACAGAACCCAGAGAAGGAAACTTGCCTGATTGAATGCATATTCATCTGGTGATTATATGAAGTTCATCTGGACAGGAGTATGTAAGGATGTAGCTTCCAAGGTAGCTTGGGTGTGCCCAATACCCAGAGACTAGGAAAGTCATCTGCATAGCCCCCTGCAGGAATACTGTAGCAGGAAGATCTGCTGACACCAAGAGGCTTCAGATGAGAAAAAAGAAGAGCCCTTCCTTACCAAATATTTTAAGTTGATAGAGCCTCAGGGTAGCGAAAATGAACCAGCACTAATGGATATGCTAATGAGAAACAGTGGGAAAGATAAGATCTTAATTTACTATTCCCTAGAACTTGCAACATTATATCATATATTCAAGAATTAATAAGTTCATAGACTCACAGAACTATAGAATGCTAGAATTAAAAATTACCTTGCTTACCTGATGAAGAAAAACCCCAGCAAGGTATAGAGCCTTACAAATGAAAATATTGAATAGTCTTACTCATGATCATACAAGTTAAATCAGAATTTTAAAAACTAAGTCTAAATTTTATATTTCAAAACTCTTAGAACAAAAAATAAAATTTAATCATGTATCTGCATATGGTTATCATAGCAATTGTGTGTATTTTTACAATTTTAGAATACTAATATTGGTCTGGAAACACTTTTAGCTAACTTATTAGTTTGTAGTTTGCCAACCCATGAAGAAAATATAAATTTAAAGAGGCAGAGAGTTGGGGGGCAAGGGAATGAGAATGAAGTTGTGTCACGTACTAGTACAAATTCTCAATGTCAATTGTGATCATAATGTGTATATAAAATGTACCAATTAAATCAATTTTTTAAAAATAAACTATAAATTTGAGCCCTAAATCTATCTCAAAGATTAGTGGGCTAAAATAATTATTGAGGGCCGGGGATATAGCTCAGTGGTTCTGGCTCCTGTCTTGCAAGCGCAAGGACCCAGGTTCGATCCCCGGTAACTACATAACAATACTGGGCATGGAGATTCACCCCACCAGCAACCAGTACCACATAGCACAGTGCCGGGCGTGGTGGCTCGTGCCTGTAATTCCAGCACTTGGCAGGAGGATTGCTGTGATGTGAGTTGGAGGCTGAGCTCAGGGCCAGCCTGAACTACAAAACAAAACCCTGTCTCAAAAAACCTTTAAAAAAAATAATAATAATTGATGTTTCTAGTACTTATGACTGATTAGGGCATATTTTTTCCACCTATAGTGTAGGTCTAAATTAGCAGGTTTCCTCCTTGTATTCTTTGAATTTGGAAGGAATTTTTTTCTAGTCTTTCCTTTGACCCAGCAGTCGGCATTGTAAGGACCCTACTCTCAGGTGCTATTCAACAGCCTGCACAGACCCAAAAAGTTGTTCCCGTGTTGTACCTATCTCTTTCCTGGTTTTTATTTTCTACTTAACTTTTGGCCAGTGCAATTTTCTTTTACCTTATTTTAATATCAAGTATGTGTTTAAGAGACCATTTATTATATTTAATTGGAAGAATTTAGATATTTTGTATTGGAAAGATTTGTCAGAATTTCAAGTCTGCCTAGAGGCAATATTTATTTTTCACTCTCCTTATGTGAATAAAGTAATTAAAAACAGAATCTATCAGGCATAATTTGTAACCAAGTGGGTCTTTCCCTTATAAGGAAAAACAGATACAGAGGAATTGTGACAGAATTATTTATGTTCTTCTGTACAGTATTTAGAAAAGCTTAAGAGGTTGAGAAGGAACTTTAAGAAATTTTTAGAAACTCTGAGAATGTTCAATTGGCTATATTTTTTCTTTTTTTTAATTGAGATCTTTATTGGTCCATTACATATACACATCATGATTGCACTCAACATGAGAATTTGTACCAGTATATGACAGAACTTAATTCTCATTTTTTCCCATAGCCCTACCCACCCTACCACCCCTACCCCCTATATATATAAACTTTTTTCCCTTCTTTTTTTATATAATCTCATTATTTTTCTCCCTTCACCCTATTTCACTCTGAGTATTTTCTATTTCACAATATATAACATACAATTCTAGAAGTCATTTACATCTTTATTTTCCATACCAGAGAAAAGATGCGATATTTACCTATCTGTGACCTATTTATTTCACTTATGTGGATATCCTCAAGGTATGTCCATTTAAGTATAAATGATTCAAACTTATGATTTTTTATGGCAGAGTAATACTCTATTATGTAGAAGAACCACAGCTTTTTTATCCAGTCTCCAGTTGATGGACATTTGGGTTGTTTCCAAAATTTAACAATCACAAACTGAGCTGCTATAAACATGGCTGCCATTTCAAAATTAGCCAGCAACAAATGTTGGCAAGGCTGTGGAGAAGAAGGAACCTTTCTCCACTTTTGGTGGGACTGTAGACTAGTACAACCCCTGTGGAGATCAGTTTGGAGATTCCTCAAAAAGCTAGGATTGGCAGTTCCATTTGACCCAGCCATCTCTCTGCTAGGTATATACACAAAAGAATTAAAAGACTCATATCACAGCGACATAGATGCACCCATGTTTTTAGCAGCTCAAAGGGCTATTTTGAGAGTTGCAGATAAACTGGCTTACTTCTGGAAGAGTATCCATGAAGTCCACAGTTCTTACTCAGAGATACCTTCCTGCCTTACTCTACCACAAAGAGATGGGTCTGTATCAGAAATCTGTCATTGTAAACAAACACCTCAAAAACCTAAAGACTGAAATAGATTTTCAACATTTCTGGGGGTCACAGTGGCTCAGGTAGGATCGCCTGCCACCAATCTTACCTGAAAGTATCAGGGCACTATTGGCGTCAAGGAACTGATTTAAATCACTAGTCTATCAGCCTCACTCTTGGGTCTGGAAAATGGTGCTAGTTTTTAGTTAAATCTGTGTTTCTTCAGTTCTTCATGTACAGGCACACTCCAAAAACAACAAGAAAAAGGGCAGGCTCCTTTTCAAGCCTCTTGTCACATCACATTTGCAAACATTGGCAAAATTGATTCACTTGGCCAAACCCCAGAGTAAATGTGAGAAAAGAAGAAAATTCTATTAAGGTCCAAATATGGGCAGTGATTTGGGGGGGACAGTTACCTACCAATCTACTTCAGGGATCAGGAGCATAAAAGACTACTTTGGGAAGGAGCAGGGGCTCATTATCAAACAACCTGAGGTAAAAATCCTGCTTCTCCTACTTGTGATCTTAGAAAATGACTCACCCAGTTAGAGTCCCTGCTTCCTCATGGAGATAACAGTAACTGTATTACAGAACTTTCATAAAGTCTAAGTTGTATATGCATACAGTAAAGGCAGGCCTTTACAGTGATAACAAATGGCTAGTTGTGACACATATGCCTTAGGCTCACCACCATTGGTAGATGGGCTATTTACCTCAACTGTCTTTTTGATCTGCCCTACCCCAAAACAATTTTGTCTCCAGTGCCTAAGATTTCACCTTGTTGTGTTCTCTTTCTTAATGCCTTGAAATTTTTCATGAAAAGGGCAATTTTGATTTTAAAATCCTGTATGCTCACTGAAAATAAAAGGATACATACCTGTATAGTGATAGAAAGAGTCACCATAGGCCTCCTTTGCATTGTGTGCTATCCTCCTAAATGAGGCTCCAGTTTTCACTTTGACAGCAGCCAACTGACAGCTGTCCAATCTTTCCAGCCAGTCCTCACCTCTCGCAAGCTTCCAGCTCATTTATGTACTATCTGATTGATGTTTAGCTTCCCTCAGGTATTCCTAGGAAGAGGTTCTCAGCTTTAGCACTCACCAGACTCATTGTGAGAACACGTTAAAGCTCTCATTTGTGGATCCTGTGCCCACAGTTTAAGATCAAGTAGATCAAAAGCTGGACATGAAAATTTAAATGTGTACCATATTCCCAGGTCATGGTGAAGGTCATCATGCTGGTCTGAGGACCACAAACTGGAACTCTTTGCATAGAGGCACTTCATTTCAATTTCCCAGAACCAATCATTCTTTTTCTAATAAAGAGAATTTCTTATAATGAGTAATAGCATTGATCTAGTTAACCAAGCTGGAAACCAATAAGAACTAAAGTTGCTAAACAAAATACAGTGGCCCTCTCTTGTGCAGTTTTGCATTCTGAGTTTTCAGTTACCTGTGAGCAACCATGGTCTGAAAACTTTAAGGAAAATTCCAGAAATAAATGATTTGTAAGTTTTATATTGCACATTATTCTGAGTACTGTAGCAAAGCTATGTGCCATCTGATTTTATTCTGCCTGGAACATGAGCCATCCCTTTGTCTAATGTATGGAGACATATAGAGCACTTTCACATTAGTCCCTTACTAACCACCTCAGTTACCTATCAGCTGTCGTGGAACTGCAGTGTGTGAAAAGCAAGAACATCAATAGTACCCTAAGGTGACATTATAAATCCAAAACCTCAGTCTTGTAACTTCCTCTCCAGCCCCCATCATCACAGAAAGGAGAGTGAGATACTAAAACAAGCTTTCCAGAGAGGGGGAGAGAGAAATAAAGACAGAAAGATCACACAACTTTTATTATAGTATGTTGTTATAATTTTCCTCATTTATTGTTATTATTAATTTCTTAGTATGCCCAATGTATAAATTCAACTTTTTCATAGAAACATAATTTATCTGCAGTTCCATACATCTCCTAGTGGGTTTAGAATATATTCTCTTTAGTTAAGAGAGGTTTTCTGCATATGAATCAAATTGTCCAACCTTAGTGATTTCTTGATCTGTTAAGCAGAGCCACTTTGTTATAACCCTATTACATTTTTCTTAAAATATTTTGACTTCTGTTTTCCCCTGAGGATTATGTGACTTTTTTAAAAATCCAGTTGAACTATTGATAAGATAGAGAAAAAAAAAATTTACTACTGGAAACAATACAGTGATACCTCAGTACAAGAACATAATTATTTCCACAGTTCTGGTCATACATTGAATTAGAGGAGAATCATAGGAATTCAACGATTAGTTCAATATTGACTTTATGGGGAAATTTGATTCAGTTTTCATCCATTTCAGTTTGTGACCAGAACTGTAGAAATAATTAAATTCATAGACTGAAATACCACTTTAGATCTAATAAAGTCTTCATTCCTTGGTACTTATCATCGGGAAAGGGGCATAAATGCTACTACCTCACAAGGAAGAAACAGGAGGGCTCTTCCTAGTTTAAAGGTGAAGGTCACAAAAGGAAAGTAATTTCTCCTATCATTTCTTATGCTCCATCTTCTACCATCTCACAAGAGCTGTTACAATGTTGAGAAGAGGTTAATCTCAGGAAGAGTCACAAGAAACAACTTTATAAAAGTAGACTGGAAACAACCATGCTTTAATGTCATAGGATCTAGTCAAAAAAATTCATGAATCCTTTAGATTTTATAAGTCAGATGTACCTCTAAATTTCTCATAGTGTTAAGGACTGAAACTTTAGAAAAGGGAGTCCTGGATCTCTTTCAACTGGTTATTTCACTGTTTTTCCTCAACTTCTCTCTTTGGCTCTGCTTCGTCCTTTTCTAATCTGTCTTCTATACTGGTATTGGGATTCTAAAATCGTAATCATCTACAGTCTGATCAAGTCACTCCCAATTTTAAAATTTATAAGTCTAAGCAATGTCTATAGGAAAGCACAGATAATACTTTGTTATTGTTGTTGTTGTTGTTATTTTGATGATGATGGTTGGCAGAGAAGCTAGAGTCAGAGTACAAAGTCCAACTAATTCTATTTGTAAAACTCTGGCTTTTATCATGTAGTCAATAGAGAGTAATAGAAAGCTTAAATAAAGGAATGAAATATTTGTAGGATTCATGTTGTTTTCATGCTATTTTCAATCTGATATCAGCACAAAAAGTAGGCTTGGATTGGAGAGATGGAGTAGCAGGATACTGGGAACAATAAAACTAGTTAGAAACTATTTTGATAGTGAAAGTAAGAGAGAGTGAGGAACTAAGTAGTACCTAATCTTCACAAAATACAGCTGTTATAGTTTTAGTGGCAATAATAGCAGTTAAAAGAATGATACAGATAAATTATTTTGAGACTATGCAAATCCCAGCTGGTACAATTGCTTGGATGATGAAGACGTAACAGCCAGGATCTTCTCTGCACTCTTGACTGAGATGAGATCATCCATTGTTACTAACTATATTAGCATTTCATAAGCTGTTGGGAGCACTTGGACCATGAGCTGAAGCTCAGCTTCCTAAATTCCCCAACATCGAGGATTAAATCAAAGCATCACCGTGATCAGTATGGCCTTTGGGCTTGTCACACTTAACAGCATTTCCTACCTCTCTGTCCTGAGAATTAGAACTTCCCCATGGAGGCAACCGTATGCATTTAACACTGGTATGATAAATTCCTTCTTATTTGGTTTTCAAAATTAAAGGACCTGAGTGAAGCAGCATTCCAGAGTGTGTGAGGAAATCTGATAATGACCAGCCTGTGGGCTCTGGCTCCTCGAGCTCAGAGTTCTCTCTGCTCTGTCATCTGATGCTGAAGTGGTATTTCAGGTGATAGAGAAGAAGCTGCTTTCAATACATCTGAAATCAGTATAGCTTGGCAGAAGGGGCTGAAAAAAAGTTCTTTGATAAAACTTTTTTGTTTTCTAACACTCCAATTCTTAAGACAAATTTTAAATGATTTTAATGTTTAAACTACTTTAAACATTATAATATTGTTCCCAAATCAATTACAAAGCACAAAACATAAAATAATGAGATATTTTAGTACTTCCAGAAAGCCCCAAGAGGCCTCACTAATAGCATATGACTGTTAAATATTAAATTATATAAATCAGGGATCATATTTATAATAAATAGGAATATGAATAATGGTTCATCCTTTGCACTGTATAGAGTTTCTTTTTAACTTTGCTAGGGAGTCTCCAAAATGAAGGGAGATATACAGCTTAATTAAAATAGAAATTTTAAACCTCCTCTCTTTAGGATTGCCTTTTTTCAGTGCCCTCTGTATAGGACACAGCTAGTGTTTAAAATTTCTCTTCCCACTTTCCACCCCCACTCTTCAGAGAGGATCTCTGGTGTTGTACGGACCACAGCTCTGACGCTGGTCATTCTCAAACTATATCTCTTTCAGTTCCTCATTACTATGCTTTCTCCCACTGGAGAATTATTTTAATATCTTTTTTTAGTTTATTTTACCTCAGTTCTATACAACACAAAGAAAACAGATTCTTCTCAGAAGCAGAGGCAGAAAGGGGATTCTCAGAACTGATTCAGGAAAAAGACACAGTGAATATTTAATTTTTTAATTATTATAATAAAATGACAAATTGTTAACCACTTCAAAATATTCCCCCTCACTTAAAACATACCGATATCATAATTTTTGTCACTTTCTGAAGCTGTTTGCAAGTCCTCTTTCACATCGTTAGCTGCACTGTTGCGGCTGCTTCAGACCTTCATTTTTCAAGGTCATTTTTGACTGGAAGGGAGAACCAGAAGTTGCAGTGTCAGATCCTATGAATGAGGTAGATGAGGACACGTTATAATGTTTTTATTTAACATAAGTTGCTGTAAACAATTGATCTCAAGAGGTGATCAAAATATGATGAATCTTTAAATTAAAAAATATATTACTGTAAGAGACATATTGCCACAATCCCCCCAAAATACCCAGACTACTGCTTGTTTGAACACATTTATTTGCCCATACTGGGAAAACTGTCTTTTACTGTAATTTTTAAATATTTAAACATTCAGTGTACCAATCAGGCTTGGTATAATACATTTTTGCTCTGCTACAGATTAACATTTTTTATCCCTGTTAAGAAATCAAGAATAATATGAAGTGCATTATAAACTTTGACATCAGGATTATTGTGGTTAAGAATATGAGCGCTAGGACCAGAAAAATCTGTGTTCAGATACTAGTTCTGTCATGTAACCTTTTAGTAGGTTTGAGCATCCATATTTGCAAAATGGTAATAGGATGTGTGAGGGCTGAACTGGATAATTTATGTAGAGCATTTAATGTGTTTCTGGCAACTTTTGTTATAATTATTCATGCTTATCTTGGGGGAAAATAGTTCATGTGGAACAAGAATTCATCTCAAAATGATACTTCCTATTGGCACAACACATTTAACAATTTAGAAAGCAACTTATTGTCCATCCCCCCCCCCAGGTAAATGTCATTTTCTCCAAATGTCATAAACTATTCCTGCCTTCTCTCTGGTCACATTCTCTAAGGCAACAAAGAGCCCACAAATACTCCTGCCCACACAAAGAAGTGTGTGGTATTTTTTGGTCATTCTTGGACCAAACTGTCACAGTTCTTCGGTGGAGCAGCCCACGTGGCTTGTCCTTCTGCACCACTTATCATCATTTCTGTGTTCCTTTGGAGGCTCCCTTCCTGTGAGCAGGGTAGAGTACGAGGACAGGTTGCTAACATTGGGGATGTTTACTTCAGTAGGATGAACTATCAGAGACCAGTTCTTTAACTGTGTACACAAATCACCTGAGAATCCAATGAAGATGTAGATTTTGAGTTTACAATTCTAATAAGTCCTGACTGAGGTCCACATTTCTTCCCTTGAAATTTGCTGCTCGAAGTTTAAGCCTCAGATTAAGACTAAGAGAAGAGTGCCCATTGAAGGGCTCTGGTGTTAGTCAATTCATTTGAATCAGCTCACTCTTGTTATTTTGTAGAGTCTCCAGTACACATATCTGTGTCCACTGAATGGTGCAGCTGGATCTGAGACAGGAATGAGAGAGAGAGAGAGAGAGAGATGAAATGGCTTTTATTTTCTGAAGAGAGAAACTTAACAGTAGCAGTTTGTTTTATATTCTGAACAAACTTCCTGGAAGTTTAAAAATAGAAAATTCTCAATTTTATTTATTTTTTATTGAATTTTTATTGGTACATTACATATACACATCATGATTGCACTCCACAATGGGGATTTGTACCAGTATAAGACACAACTTAATTCTCATTTTTTCCCATAGCCCCACCCACCCTACCACCCCCCTAGATACATAAAATTTTTTTCCTTTCTTTTTTGTTATAATCTCACTCTTTTTCAGTTTTAAATGTTTTTATGTCCCCCTGGGCTGTGCTGGAGAAGAAAAAACAGAAGCAAAGATCTGGTAAAGAACATGTGCACCAGATTACACTCAACAGGTATGGATGGGGGGCCAGACTCCACCTCTTCCTACCTGCATGACTCAAATGAGAAGCCTCCTGCTTCAGTCTCTAAATCCCTAAGGGGGAAATGTTTATCATACCTAGCTCAGATGGTTGTCACATTACATAAAGTGACTTGCAGACAGCACCTAGTACCGTGCTTATGGTGACCATTAAATGGTCCATGCATTATTAGTATTGTTAATAAAATTGAAAACTGGAATGAATATTTGTTATCAGTGCTTTGTCAGAGTATACTGGGAGAAGATAAACCTAAATTAGGACCTATTCTCTGACTCATGAGGATTTGAAATCAGACTAGTAACACTGTGGGAGCACAAGTGTTTTGTAGTTTGGCTTCTCTGTGAACATGAGAAGAAAGGGTGATCAAAAAGAGAGGGGAAAAAAAAACAATCACTATTTGAAAGTGAATGGAGGGCGCCTGCTCCTCCCCAGCTCTTTTTTCTTACGCTGACATCTCAGTGTGTTTTTTTCTTTTAGCTGTGAGTTCTGGGATAGGTGATAACTGCCAGTAATAGGATTAGCATTGATTTCTCTAGCAAGAACAGAGATGTGGCAGTTCCAGCCATTTCCTGAACTGCCAGCTTTGAAATATCAAAAACATAGAGAGAAGGAGAAAAAAAGAAAAGACAGAAATAAGAAGAAAGAAATCCATGGGGGTGTAACTTCTAGAGAAAAGGAAGTGTGTGTGAATCTGACCACGCATGTCTGCACCTGGGCACACAGAGCAGCACAGCAACGCTCGGGACACATGGAGATCATGAGAATGTTTTTGTCATTCTGTGATAAAGGATCAAAAGCTCCGATTTGGTTCTGCTTCGTAAAAGATTTTAACATTCATTTGACTTTCTCCTTCTTTCACTGTGAACACATTTACCAATTGATCTTTCATAGTTATCCTTGAATTATGATTCTCTTAACCTTGAGATTTAAACAAACAAAGGAAGTGTCTTACAGAAAGACTGCAGTGGGTCCCTCTGGACTCACCTCCAAAATTTTATATCTTCCACTGGGTCTATGAGAGACAAAGTACAATATTTAAACTGTGAATCTCGGCTATAATATCTCCTTAAAATAGCTTGAAAGCCTCCTCCAAAAGGGGTGCAGTTTTCTCATCTGCATGTCAAGGCTCCGGACACATAGTGCTTGGAGCTGCATGGAACAGACTGACCCAGGGATAGAAAAAAGGAGAACAAACTTGACAATCCCTTCAGAAACATGAGACTCTGCCAGAAACTGGAGGTTCAGTAAGAAGTCACAGATTATGCATACCATGCTAAGCAGTTTCTTTGCTAGTTGGAATCAGTAGTTTCAAAATTCCCTAAGTCAACAGTCATATTGAATCATGTATATATAATACCTTAGCAACTAGTTGGAAATCAAATATTAACTTAACTGGCTATGTTATCAACACAACTTTTAAAATATTTTATTTGTTATTTACTTTTACCAAAATGTTTGACATATACATGAAAACAAATCAAAATCCTGCTATCTGAAGTTACTCAGGGTTAACATAGTAGTACATTTCCTTCTAGTATATTTCTAACAGGTATCTTTTTCCATAAAATTAAATTTATGATATTCATACTATTTTCTAATTATCTTCCCACATTTCTAATTTACAATGAAACTTTAGCATTTTTCTATGTGCTTAAATATTACCCAACAGAATAACTTCCTTGGCTCCGTCACAATCTACCCATACTGTGTCTCATTCTATTACTGCTCTATGAAAGATTTCAATGGTTTCTTTGTTATTATATTATAAATTGTACTCCAAAGAATATTCTTGTATGTAGATCTTGTGTGCATCTATAATTATTTCCTAAAGATAAATTCCCTGAGGTATTATTACTCCATCCAAAGTTTAAAACCATTTTAAAGTTTTGGCATGTATTTCTGAATGCATCTCCAGAAATATAGAATCAATTCAGCCTCCCACAAGCAATGCATAAGACTGCCTATCCTCTGCCTTCTCACCAATACCAGATATTTCCATTTAAACCACTTTAAAAGTATTTCCCAATTGAGTAGCAGAGAATTGTATCTTGTTTTTATTTGCTTATCACTGAATACTGATGAGTTAGACTTTTTCATACATCTATTATCCACTTGTATTTCTCTCTTTGTCATTTATTCAAATCCTTTGCCCATTTTTCAATTGCTGGGCTTATCTTTTTCTTATTGATTGGTAGGCGTTCTTTCTAGATTAAGGATATTAACCCCTTGTCTGTCAGAGGTGCTGATACAGCCTTAAATACTGGCTCAAATGCATGTCCCTTCCATTCTTCACTGTTAACTGATATTTCCCAAAGCTAAATAAATCAGCCGCATTCTAGCCCCGGGTCCCAAACACATACAGCTTTTCTTTCTGTGGTCCCCAAGCTCACACACACAGCTCTGGAGCACAAATTATTTGTATCTTATTTTGCCATTTATTTCATTTGTGTTAAACACGTTCCCATCCTTTAGATAGTAAGCAATCTAAACCTTCTTTACTTTCAATTTCCATTACATGTCGGCTAGTCTTTTTTTTTTTTTTTTTTTTTTCTTTTGAGACAGTGTCTCGCTTTGTAGTTCAGGCTGGCCCTGAGCTCAGCCTCCAACTCATATCACAGCAATCCTCCTGCCTCTGCCTTCCGAGTGCTGGGATTACAAGCATGAGCCACCACGCCCGGCACTGTGTTATGTGGTACTGATTGCTACTGGGCGTGAGTCTCCATGCCCGGTATGGTATGTGGTTACTGGGGAATCGAACCTGGGCGCTTGCACTTACAAGACAGGCACAGGAACCACTGAGCTAAATTCCCAGCATGGCTAGTCATATTCTTTATCCTAACATTGTTCACTGTGTAGCTTACATACCAGAGACGATGAATTCCAAAAGCTTCTTTAGGAACTTGATTCTGATTTTTGCTTAATCTATAATATTAAAAGGATAGTATCAGAACCACAGAAATATAAGTAGTCAATGTAAATAAAATATTTCTTTGATAGTCTAAATTGAAGCACCTGTGACTTTTCAGTAAAGGGTAACAGAGATGAGGCAGGAAGATAAAAATGGCAAAAAAAAAAAAACTTGGAGTTTGTGCCTTTTCATGGAATCTCTCCTTTATTAGAAAGGTAAATAGGTGTGGGGGTGACTCTAATTAATTCTTGCCCAAGCACTCTGGATTATGGTTTCCAAATAAAATAAAAATCATTCAGTGAAAATTTTGAATTATAGATAAAAAATAAATAATTTTGAGTAGAAGTATATCCTATACACTCAAATTTAACTATATGTTCTGTGTTTTTATTTGCTAAGTCCACCAACACTGCCTTGGATAAGAGCCCACTGGGCACTGGGAGTTTGAACAGGAAACATCTACATTAACTTGCCCTCCGGGGCAGATCTAAGAAGAGAATTTGATGGAAGAGTGAGTAGAGGCAGAAACCATTTAAGGCCTATAAATTAGATATATTGGCAGAAACTAGATTTAAAATAGTTTTTCCTTTTAAAGGGAGAAATTGTTTTTAAAAGAAAACAAATGAGGGCTGGAGATTTAGCTCAGTGGTTCAGGTGTCTGCCTTGCAGGGGCCCAGGTTTGATTCCCGGTAACTACATCAGCAATGCCAGGCATGGTGGCTCAGGCCTGAAGTCCCAGAATTGGGAGGCAGAAGCAAGATTGCTGAGTTCAAGACCAGCCTGCACTATGAAGCAAGATCTCTCTCATAAATGATAATAATAATAATAATTTCCTATAGAATCTATATTTCTGGAAAATTGTTCAGCATTCTTAATTAGACACACAAACTAGTAGAGCTTTATGGAATAGGGACAGAAACCAATCAGTTACAAATGAAAAAGGAAAAGACAAAAAGGAAGATAAAGTGAGAAGTTATTGAAAAGAGACCAACAATTAACAGCAATCCCCTTGAACACACAAAGGAATTACTTTTTTTTTAATTATTCAGTTTTTCACATAGAATCATAAATGTGAGAAATTCTTTTATAATGTTGAGGAAATAAGCATAAATAAAACACCTCAAGTTAAAATTTACAATGTATAGAATCAGAGAAAGAGAGAGAGCAAAAGAAAAGACTGATAGAATTAAACTCATGGCATTAGAAGCTATGCCCGATGAAGAATAGAGAAAATAAATGATTTCTATTTTAAAAGATGTCAGTGAGCTGAAGGACACACTCCAGATGCTATTTATGTGTATAACTCAATCCCCCTGGTAATACAAATAGGAAAGAAAAATATTTTATAATATAATAGCTAAATTTTTTTTAGATTTAATGAAAACTATAAAGCCACAGATACAAAAAGGCCAATAAAACAAAGCACAATAAATGTAAGGAAAACTACATCAAGGCACCTCGCAATTGATCGCTGAAAATTAATGATAAAGAAGAACCCTAAAAACATCCAGAAGAAAAATGTATATTTTATACAGATGGGGATTATCATAACAAGAGATTTCTTATCAGAAACAATGTGAGCAACAAGACAATGAATCAATCTTTAAAACAGTAAGAGAAAAAAAATGAACCTAGAACTCTATACCCAGCCAAAACATTTCTCAAAATGCAAAATGTAGCTGGGTGTGGTGGCTCATGCCTGTAATCCCAGCCTTTGGGAGGCAGAGGAAGGAGGATTGCTGAAGTCCAAGGCTGAGTTCAGGACCAGCCAGAACTACAAAGTGAGACTCTGTCTCTAAAAAAAGCAAAATGTAGTTCTGAAGTTTTGAAATGGGGGTTGGAGATGACAAAGAAAAAGAAAAGAATTGATCACCAATAATTCTCCTTTACCCCAAATAATCCTCTTCAGAAAATAAAATGTACCTAAAGGAAATGTGAATTCATACAAAGAAATAAGAGCATGTATCTGCACAAATACCTATATGTAAATATTCACAGTAGCTTTATTTGTAAGAGCGAGGCACAAGAAACTACACAAATATTCATGGGCAGGTGTATAGATAAGCACATACTAGTATATAATGAGCTATAGTTATCCATGAAAATAAGTGGACACATGATATATGCAAATACTATATGGTTATGTTTATTTAAAATTGTGGACAACGCAATTAATCCATAGAGATAGAAAGCAGATGTGTGACTGAGTGGAGATGGGGCCAGCTGACGTATGGAGAGGAGGCGTGAAAAGAAGAAAGTCCAGGACAGTAGGAAACACCTAAGAGTGCCAAATGCATTCATTACTTTTGTTGTGGTGATGGTTTCATTAGTATACATATATGACAAGTTTGTCAAGTTGTAAACTTAAATAAGGCTGAATTCAATAAGGCTGTTTTTAAAAAGAGAAGTCTGGCTTCCTGGTGTAGCTCAACAGAAGAGTGCTTGACTGATTTGATCCTCAGCAGAGGAGGGAACCGAAGGCCAGGCAGAGGTCTGACCTATCACACTGCCTGGTAGTCCTAGTTTTCTCAGATAATAGAGCACTGACATTGAGGCAGTCAGAATTGGCATTAAAATACAAACATATCATCATGTAAGTTCCACAACACTGAAAATGTCTGTTCTGTGAAATCCTGATTTTTCAAAAGGTAGAAGAAAACCTTTTTATTCAGTATTTGTAAGTGTCAAATCACAATTGTATAACTATATACTCATTTTTATTACCAACTTGCTAACTAAAATATATTCTACAAGATCAATTTTACGTAATTACAAAACATAAAGTCTATATACTCTGGAACAAATTTTAATTGATTTTATTGGTATATTTTATACATACATTATAAAATTCAACATTGAGCATTTGTACTCGTATATGGCACATCTTGATTCTCATTTTTTCCCATTCTCCTGCCCCCCCACAACCCTTCACTCTCTGTGTACATAAGCTTTCTTTCCTTTTTTGTCATGAAATTTTTTCTTTCCCTTCTTTACTTTCCTGTATTCCTTTTCCCTTTTAATATTTTCTTCCTACTTCACAATACCTATCATACACTTTGAAACTCACCTATACCTTGAGTTTCTCATTCCAGAGAAATGATAGGGTATTTATAAATCTGTGCCCTATTTATTCACTTATGAATATGTCCTCAAGGTGTATCCATTTTGAGTACAAATGCGTGTAATTAAGATATTACTAGATTCATTCTACCTATGAGAAAATATAGTCTTGGGGAGATTAAGCTGGCAACTTAACCCAAGGTCATACAGCTGGTGAGTGATTAAAGAATATGTGTTTTTTTTAATAAAATGGAATAATACACAACTATAAAGAAAGGTTAACTTGAGACATTTATAGCTAAATGGATGCAGCTTGAGGCCATATTCATAAATGAAATAAATAGGACACACATGTGTAAGTACCATATTGGTTCTGTAGTGAGAAACTGCAGGTGTAAATGAGATCCAGAATGTATAATAGGTATTGCAAAATAGGGAGAAAATGTTCAAGAGGAAGGAGAACTAGGGAGAGAGCAGGGAAAAGCAGAGAAAGAAAAGAAAAAATATGGTAAAAAATGGAAACAAAGATTATGTATATGGAGGTAGATAAGCTGGAGGGAGAGCAGGAGAATGGGAAAAATAATAACCAAGATACATCATATATAGGCACAAACTCTTGATGATGGATAGATCATAGTATGCTTAAAATGTACCAATAAACTCAATAAAGAAAAAAATAAAGAGATTATAGGTAGAAAAATTATACTCAAATTCACTGGCATTTTTCCAACTAGAAAAAAAGCTACTAAATATATCAATTTAAAACATTTCTAAAATCATGAAGAAAATAATAGCTAAAATAGATCAAAGACATACTTTCAGTGAAATAGATTTTTTTAAATGAGATAATTGGAGAAATGTAAATATAAATCAAATATTTTTGTTAACAATTTGGAACAATAGTGATGGAATGGTTATGCTTTCTTTTTAGACAGTACTAGGTTACTGGATATTTACAGATAAAATTATATGCTTAATTTGCTTTATCTAAAAATGAGTAAAATTGGTAGTGATGCACATGAAACTATATTGGATATGAGTTAATATTTATTGAAAATGAACAATGGACTCATAGGAATTTATCATTCTTTTTTCTCTGCTTTGGGATATGCTTAATATTTTAGAGCCAATGTGTTGATTATATAAATTAACTCCTTTAGAAATAAGATTCTTAAACACACCTGCAGAGCCTCAGTAGAGACTCATTCACTCTATAGCCATTCCCAACACTTTCTCCCTTGACTCCCTTGATAGAGCTTGGTACATATGAAAGCTCTTTTTTCCAATATTCTCTGCAGCTAGAAGTGGCAAATAGCATAATCTTGGACAATGAAATCTAGAGGGGTTTATGAAAAAATTCAGAAATTTTTCTGCTTTTTCAGATAAAAATAGACAATGTGACTGGTTTTCCTCTTTCCTTTCCTGTCTTTGAATGAAATATGCATCATAAGCCAGGATGACCTCTGGCAACCATGGGAGAGCTAACTTGTAGCACAGATGCCAGGCCTGCTGTCCCTGAAACTCTCCAATCACACTTTCAGTCACTTGTGTCAGGTGTCTGTGTAGTCATCCTAAATTTTATGCTATATTTGATAATGTATTATTTTATTAGCTTAACAGCATTAAATTGAGTTTTTACATTTTGTGTCCTATTTTAATTTGTGTTATGTAAATAAGTGTATGTCAGTTTTTCTGTTACTTGTAACTAAGCACTTCCTACCTGTTCTAGTCTGTTACACAGAACTTCTTACACAAGGAAATTTTTCTTCTTCACTATAAAGCAATGCTGATATCTGTAGCTAACTGAAAAGTTTCATTAATTTGAAGTGGGATGCTAAAATGCCATGAAAAATTATTTTATTTGAGCACATATTCCCTCACCCCAGTGGATTATCTCTCCAGTATATCTGGAAGCTATTTAGAATTATATTTAAGGTAATAATTACAAAGTGAAATGAATACTATTTTGCTAATAAATTCATTAATTAATGATACCTTCTTTTCCCAGCGTACTTCCATCACTGCCAAATGTAATTTTATTTCAGTTCCTGGCTTCAACTGGTACTGAGTCCCAGCCTTCCTCGGGAAAGTGGCAAATGTACATGTGTCAAGAGCTCTAACAATTTGCCAGAAGGGCACAGTCCCTTAGCTCAAACTTTTTTCCTCCAAGGCCAGCTGACTCACTCCTCATAGCTAACATCAAAGCTTTATCCCTCTGTAAGTCCCCCAAAGCTAGCCATTTGTAATACTTTGAAACTACCCAAATTCAACCAGGTCCATTGTGTTTATATAAAAGCTTAGCTACAGGCCAGAACTAAATACAAGCCAATATTCATAGGAAGAATAAAAAATCACCAAAACTCCTTTGGCATTTACTTTCATTTAAAGGCTATAAGTCTTATCCAGGACAAACAGACAAGAGAAAAAAATAAAAGGTATCAAACTTGGTTAAGAAAAATTCAAAATGTCAATGTTTGCAAATTACATGATCTTATACAGTACACAGAATCCCCAAAGATTTTACCATAAAATTATTAAAATTAATAAGTGAATTTAGCAAAGATACAGGATAAAAAGTTAATATACAAAAATCAGTAGCATTACTATACATCAGTAGCAAATTATCTGGTATAGAAAGCACAAAATATTAATATTAACGTGTTATTTACATCTATCAACTCCCCCTAAGGAATGTAATCATTATGTACTACAAACATATATGAGTAAATTTTAAAAACTCATTTACAATAACTACAAAAATTATGAATAAAATTTGACCAAAGAGATGAAAGATCTCTATAATAAAAACTATAAAATATTGATGAAAAAATACATTGATGAAAGAAATAAAAGAATACAAAAAATACAAAGATATTTTGTATTCATGAATTGGAAGAATGAGTAATGTTAAAATGTTGATTTGACTACCCACAGTAACCTACAGTGTAATATCCTATTAAATATTAATGACATTCTTCACAGAAGTAGAAGAATGCCACAATGAAATCTAGAGGGGTTTATGAAAAAAATTCAGAAATTTTTAACCCAAAATTTGAACAAAACTGCACACACACACACACACACACACACACACACACACACACACAGTAACCAGAGCAATCCTGAGTTAAAAGAACAAACAGAAAACATTATACTATTCTGCTTTAAAACATACTTAAAAGCTTTAGTAAACAAAATAGAATGTCAATGCCATAAAAAGACCAATGGAATGCAACACCATGCCTAGAAGTATAACACCATATTTACAGCCATCTGGTTTCTAATAAAGTTTAAAAACATGTTTTGAAGAAAGGAGAGTTTCCTGTAAATGGTGCTGGAAAAAAATGGATAGTTCCATGCAGAATTATCAAACTAGACTCAATTACCAAAATTAACTGAAATAGTTTGAAGACATAACTATAAATTCTGAAATTATGAAACTACTACAAGGAAACAGGGAAATGCTTCAGGGTTTTGAAATTGACAAGGAATTTTGGACAGCACTCCAAAACTATGAGGACTAAAAGTGAAAATAGATAAATGGAATTACATCAAATTCACCAAAGTAAACAATCAACAGATGGAAGAGAGAGACAACAGAATAGGAAGAAATATTCAAAAATTATTCATCTGACATAGAGTGAAGATTGTATAAAGATTGTATAACATAGAGTTAAGAATGTATAAAGAACTTTAAAAGCTCTCAATATAACTTTTAAAAAGTTCAATTTCAAAATGAGCAATCGATGTAAATAGGCATTTCTTAAAAGAATACATACACATAGCCAACAGTTGTATGAAAACAATGGAATCCTTAATCATTGGAGAAATGTTAAAAGCTCAGTGAAATATCAGTTCACTCCAGTAAAAGTGGCTACTGTCAAAGGGAAAAAGGCAAGTACCAGTAAGAAAAAGGAAAGAAGGTAGGATACTAGTGATGGGATATAAGTATGTACAGTAATTAGAAGAAAAAATAGACAGTTCTCAATTAAAAATGGAACTACCATAAGATCTAAAGATGCTGTTCCAGGGTATATGTCTATATGAAAGAAAGCCATTGATATTTCTGCACTCCCATCTTTCCTATAGCACCATGCATAAGAGGCTAAAAATAGAGTAACCCAACTGTCCATCAACTGATGAATGGATAGAGACAATGTGATACATATGCACAATTGTTTAATATTCAGCAAAAAGTGCAAAATCCTATCCTTTTTGACACATTAGATGCAACCTGAGATTATTCTGTTAAGCTAAATGAACCAGGCACCAAAAGACAAATATCACATGATCGTATTCCTCTGTGAAATCTAAAAAGTTGATATCATAAAAGTTGAAATAAAACAGTGATTACCAGAGACTGGAAGGAATATGAAGGGGAGAGTTGTGGGGAAATGTTGATCCATAGGTGCAAAATTATCATGAGACAGGAATAAGTTCTCTTGCTCTGCTACACAGGAGGGTGACTATAAATGATAATATGTTGTATATGAAATAATTATTGATCATTTTAAGAATCTAGAAGAAAGTATTTGAATGTTTTTACCATAAGAAAATGATAACTATTTGAAAAAATAGATGTTTAACCTGATCCAACCATTACACAGTATACACATGTATGGAAACATCACATAGTACTCTGTGAATATATAATTTTTATATATCAGTTAAAATTTTTAATTTAAATTCAAAACAAAACAAAATTCAGTTTTGAAAACTGCACATGGCAAGGCTTCATTAAAGTGAGTTTAGTTTAAGTAGTCAAGCCCTGAGATTATTAATATGTTATAAAATAAATATAGTAGTGCATATAGACATTTTCATTTCAGTACATTTAACTACACATAAGAGAAAATATGAAGTAGAAATATACATTGGGATGAATCCTATTAAGTAAATATTTTCTAGTAAAGCGGCTATTTCTAATTTAATTTCAATGAAGTAATTTATAAAATAAATATTATCAATCTGAACTTTAAGAAAATGTTCAAAGGTTCAATAACTGTATATTTCAGTCAGGGGTAATTTGACCTAACAAAAAAATGTACTATGATAATTTAACACCTATTGAAGTATATAGCATGTTAGAAGGCACAAAAAATATTTGATGATTTATTAAAAACAATATTTATAGATGCTCAGAGTTCAAACTGAGTGCATTTTACACCAAAGTTCAATTTTTACCAACTTGCAATACAAATATAATGTGGTCTACAATTACAAAATATGTAAATGTGTCTGGCTGTCTTTCATGAAATCAGCAATCCATGGTTCTCTAGTGACAGTGTACATATAGAAACAATTTTATTCTTTCATTATTTACAAAAAAGAGAAACTATTCCTTATATTTGGTCCTTTCTACCACATCAGACATCCCTTAGCAAACATTCTATCTCCAGTAATACTGTGAATCCTCAACCCTACTTGGACAGGCTAAATGAATACATAATGTCCTATTATCTCCAGGTAGTAAGCTCCATCTGGATTAAATTGTTTTTATTCAAATATTTGTTGATACATTATAGATGCACACATCATCATTGCATTCAACATTGAGAATTTGTACCAGTATATGACCCAACTTCATTCTCATTTTTTCCCATTCCCCTACCCACCCTACAATCCTCCACACCCTATATAAATAAGCTTTGTTTCCTTTTTTAAATTATCATCACATTCTTTCCCCCCTTATTCTTTACCTCAGACCCTATTTCCTTTTAAATATTTTTTATTTCACAATATCTACTATATATACTAGAACTCATTTACATCTTTATTTTCTCATGCAAGAGAAAAGATATGATATTTGCGCATCTGTGACCTATTTAATTTCACTTCTAAGGATATCCTGAAGGTACATCCATTTGAGTATAAGTGACTTAATCTTATCATTTTTATGGCAGAGTAATACTCCATTCTATAAAAGAACCATATCGTTTCACCCAGTCTCAAATTGATGTACAATGTGGTTGTTTCCAAGATCTAGCTATCACAAACTAAGCTGCATATGGGTGCACATATGTTGCTATAATATGAATCTTTTAAATCCTTTGTGTATATACTTAGCAGAGGACCAGCAAAGTCAAATGGGAGCTCTATTCCTAGTTTTTTGAGAAATCTCAATACTGACCTCCACAAGGATTGTACAAGTCTACACTCCCACCAAGAAGAATAGAGAAGGCTTCCTTTTTCTCCACAGCCTTGCCAACATTTGTTGCTGACTAATTCTGTGATACTAGCCATTCTTTGTGGAGTGAGATGAAACTTCAGTGTTGTTTCCATCTGCATCTCTCGAATGACCAGTGATGTTGAGCATCTCTTCATATGCTTCTTAACTGCCTTTCCTTCTACCTCTGAAAAGTGTCTGCTCATTTCAGATGCCCATTTTTGAACTGGGTATTTAAATTTGGGTGGGCTGATTTTTTAAAGCTCATTATATATTTAAGCCCTTAGTCTGAGAAACAGCTGTAAAAATTCTTTCCCGTATTGTTGGTTGCCTTTCTGCTCTGTTAGTGGTTTCCTTTTCTGTGCAGAAGCTTTTGTTTTTGTTTTGTTTTGTTTTGTTTTTGAGACAGGGTCTTGCTTTGTAGTTCAGGCTGGCCCTGAGCTCAGCCTCAAACTCACAGCAATCCTCCAGCCTCTGCCTCCCAAGTGCTGGGATTACAGGCGTGAGCCACCACACCTGGCACTGTGGTATGTGATTCTCATTGTTGTTGGGTGTGAGTCTCCATGCCCAGCGTTGTATGTGGTAACCAAGGATCAAACCCAGGCCTTTATGCTTCCAAGGCAAGTGCTGGAACCACTGAGATAAACCCCCAGCCCTGTGCAGAAGCTTTTTAATAGGATGAGATCCCATTTGTTGATTTATTCTGCCACTTCTTCTGCTATTAAAGGTTTTGTTCATGAAGTCTTTCCCTAAGCCAATGTCTTCAAGAGTTTTACCTAACTTGTTTTGCAGCAGCCTTAGTGTTTCTGTTTTAATATTTAGATCTCTAATCCAATTTAATTTAAGCTTGGTACATGGTGAAAGAGATAGGTCTAGCTTTAGACTTGACAGGTTAAAGCTCAATTTTTCCAGCACCATTTGTTAAAGAGGTTATTTTTCCTCCATTGAGGGTTTTGGCTCCTTTGTCAAAGATGAGGTGATTCAATGTATCTGGAGTTGATTCTGAGTACTCTAATCTATTCCACTGATCTTTGGGTCTATTACTTTGCCAGTACCATGCAGTTTTGATCACAGTGGCTTTGCAGTATAATTTTAAATTGGGGATTCCTATTATCCCCCACCATGTCCTTGTTGCTTAGAATTGCTTTTGTTATTCTAGGTCTTTTGTGATTCCAGATGAATTTTTGGGTTTTTTTCCCACAGATCTATGAAATATGCTGTTGGGATTTCAATCAGGATTGTATTGAGTCTATATAGTAGTTGTGGGAATATAGCCATTTTGACTATATTGGTTCTTCCTATCCAGGGGCAAGGGATGTCTTTCCATTTTCTGATATCTTCTTCTATCTCCGTTTTTAGAATGCTGTAGTTTTCAGAGTAGAGGTTTTTTACCTCCTTTGTTAGACTGATTCCTAGATAGTTCATTCATTTGGATGCTACTGTGAAAGAGATTGACTACTCAATTTCTTTTTTAGTGGGTCTATTGTTTATGTATACAAAGGCTATTGATTTTTGAGCATTGACCTTGTATCCAGCTATGCTACTAAATTTGGTGATTAAGTCTAGCAGTTTTTTGGTTGAGTTTTTAGGATCCTCTATATAGAGTATTATATCATCAGCCAAAAAAGGACAGTTTAACTTCTTCCTTTGCTATCTTTATCCTTTCTACTTTTTTTCTCTTGTCTAATTGCTATGGCTGTTTCCAAAACTATATTGAACAGAAGTGGTGAAAGTGGACATCCTTGTCTTTTTTCTGATCTTTGAGTGAAAGGTTTCAGTTTTTGACCATTTAGTATGATGCTGGCTGTTAGTTTCCAGTAAATAGCTTTTATCAGTTTGAGATAGAGTCCATCTATTCTGATTTTCTGTAGGGCTTTGATCATGAATGGGTGTTGTGTCTAATGTATTTTATGCATCAATTGAGATGATCATATGATTTTTGTCCTTAAGTCTGTTAATATAGTGCATTACATTTATTGATTTATGTATGTTGAACAGTCTTTGCATCCCTGGAATAAATCAAACTCTGTCAGGGTATATGATATTTTTGGTGCTTCTCAATATTCTGATTTCCAGTATTTTATTGAGGATTTTTGCATCAATGTTCATTAAGAAGATTGTTCTATAATTCTCTTTTTTTGGTTATGTCTTTCTCTGTTTTGGGAATCAAGGTAATGATTGCTTCCAGAAATGAATTTGGGAGTACTGCTTCCCTTTCAATTTCATTAAAGAGTTTGAGAAGTAGAGGCATTAACTCTTCTTTAAAAGTTTTGTAGAATTCAGTAGTAAAGCCATCAGGACCAGGGTTTTTCTTTGAAGTCTCCTATTATTATTTTATTGGTGTGTGTTTGGCTTTTCCTGTCCATTAATATTTGTTTTCTATAGTTGAGTGCATCAGAATTTAGTGCATAAATATTTAAGATTGTTATTTTATTATCTTGGATGGTTCCTTATATGAGAATATAGTGTCCTTCTTTGTCTCTCTTTATCAGTTTTGCCTTGAAATCTATTTTGTCTACATAATAAGATAGCCACTACTGCTTTTTTACAGTTTACTGTTGCTAAGTGAATTGTTTCCCATCCCTTTATTTTCAGTCTATGTCTTTCTTTCTCATTTAGATGTGTTTCTTATATGCAGCAGATTGTAGGATCTTGCTTCTTGATCCGTTCTGCCAATCTGTATCTCTTAATTGGCACACTGAGTCATCATTAACGGTTATGACTGATGTAGACAGACTTAGCGCTGTCATGTTTTCCTGTTCTTGACTCTTTTATTCTTTGCTTTTGCTTTTTTCCCATCAATTTCTTGTTCAGCCCAATGGGTTGACTCTGTTGGACCTCATGAGTTTGTAACTTTCCTTATTTTCCTCCAAGATTTTTTTTTAAGGTTTTTTGAGACAGGGTCTCGCTTTGTGGTTCAGCTGGCCCTGAGCTCAGCCTCAAACTCACACCACAGCAATCCTCCTGCCTCTGCCTCCTGAGTGCTGGGATTACAGGCATGAGCCACCACGTCCGGCATTGTGGTATGTGGTACTAGGTTGCTGCTGGGCGTGAGTCTCCATGCCCAGTATTGTTATGTGGTTATCGGGGAATCAAACCAGGGTCCTTGCACTTGCAAGACAGGTGCCAGAACCACTGAGCTATATCCCCGGCCCTCCAAGATATTCTTTAGAATGTTTTGGGGTGCAGGATTTATATTTGTGAAGTTTTTCAGGTGTTCTTTGTCATGGAAGTATCTTATTTCCCCCTCTTTTTTGAAGGATAGCTTTGCAGGATACATCAGTCTGGGTTGGAAATTGTTTTCCTCCAAGGCTTGAAACACTTGAAACACTTCAGGCTCTTCTTGCATTGAATGTTCAGGTTGAAAAGTCTACTGTGATCCTGATGGGCTTCCCTTGGTATGTAATTGTTTTCTTTTCTCTGGCTGCTTTCAGTATTTCAATCTTTTTTTGGATATCTGGAACCTTATAATTATATGCCTAGGTGCAGATTTTTTCATGTCATGGCCATGTGGAGATCTATATGTTTCATATATTTGTATGTCCAATTCTTTTCTTTTTCCTGTGAAGTTCTGCCCATTATCTCTGTGAACCATTATTTTTTATGTCTTTTGTATTGTCTCCTGCTTCCTCAGTGAGTCCAATCAACTTTACGTTATTCTTCTTTGAATTATCTAGGAGTTGTTGGGTTGATTTCTCATGATCCTGTGCCATTTTCCAGACATTAACCCTTTCCTGTTCATTGGCTGTGATCCTGTCTTCTAGGTCTGATATTCAGTTTTCTGCCATATTCATTCTATTGTGAAAACTTTCATTTTCTTTCTAGATTATCTAAACCTCTACTTGTAGCTATTTAAAAAGTTCCACTGCTTTTGCTATCTCAGATTCTATCAACTCCCTGATTTCCTTTCTAGCTTTATTAATCATAATGTGAACTATGTACAGTATCTCTGTTTTCATCTCAGAGATCAGTTCTGATTTCCATTTTACCAGATCTGCTTTGGTTACCATCTCAAAGAGTCCTGGTGATTGATCTTCAGACTTCTCCATTTTCCTTCCCCCTGTATGCCCTTGGGGTGAAGATCTTGCATGTGAGACTTTGAATATTTCCTTATCTTTGAACTTTTGTCACTGATGTTGTTTTTGGCTTTATACATTCCCTGTTGTCTGGAGATGTTTGTTGCAAGTCTCTTTCTTCCTAATATTTAGGACCCTTAAAATATCAGTATTTCCTGGGTTGCTCTGCTTAGGTCTGCAATGGGCCCTAAACAACCCTAATTCTGACACACCATGGAAGGCACTCAAAAAGAACAGTCAGATTACCTTGGTTGAAAAGAACTGGTTAGTGGAAGCCAGCAGGCCCCAACCATGGCGAGGGTGAGTGCTTAATTTGCACTACCTGAGGTTCTGGTGGACTCAGCTGTTCTCATTTTACCTGGAGTGTCCCTGGGCCTCCATGGCATGGTCAGGCATGGAGGCAGGTGGGCCTCAACCCCAGGGCACCAATGTTTAATGGTGCCACCTGAGGTTCCGGCTGACTCTGCTATACCCTGTTTACCTAGAGTGTCCCTGGGCATCTGTGGCACGGCCAGGCATGGTGGCAGACCTGGATTAGAATCTTGATCCCCCCATTTTCACCTATATAACCTTAGGCAATCTCTGAATCTCCTTTTAGCATAAGGGTGATAATAGTTCTTACCTTGTAGTGAGGATAGAAAGATGAGCTGACAAGTATTAAATGTTACACATTATTACTTGATTCTACATTGAACATAATCAGAGATTTCTGTCCATCAGCTCTGTTATAGGCAAACCATAGGACATCACAGAAGCAATTTATCACCACTATTAATAGACAACTATAACTCCAGGTCATCCAATTCTACTGCACAGCCTGAAAGTCAACCATGACAGCACATCATGCTGTCACAGCCCTTCCTGAGACCCAACACATGACTCATCAGCACCAGGTCAGTACATGTGCACTAAACCAAACTTAGCTGGTCTAGAACTAGAGCAGGACTTGAAATGAGATGGCATAGATCTGGGGGAAATCATGACTTCATAGAGTGTCTGTTACTTCACCTGTAAAGTTGAAATACAGATCTAATTGTCAAGGATTAAGTGGCATGACCTAAGGTATCTTTCCAATGTCAAATACGATCTATGCTAAATATTATTGATTTTTATTGCAAAGTTGATTAATTCAAATTATATTCGGTTGATTTCTGCCCTCTATAGGCACATAACTAAGCTCTGGAGGCAGGTGCAGAAATGAATAGCAGACAGTAGCCAGAATTTAATGCATATTTGTTTAATATATTATATGTTAACCAATCTTTTATTACTGTTGAAACTACTCAGACTGGAGAAATTAGATCTAATATGAAAGAGATTTAAGGTGCTGATTTCATTTCATCATGCCAGAAATATGACTTCCTCTTCCTGTGTATTCCAAGCAGGCACTCAAATCTATGGCACTCAGTGTTCTCTATTGTAATCATAAATTTAGATTGTGAGCCTTTTGTGGGTAGACTTATAGTTGGTTTTTGGAGAGTTTTTGTTTGTTCCCTTGCTTGTTTTTACATATTCAGTATTTAGCATTGTATATTAGCATCTAGCATCCCATAAGGTAGACAGTTGGTAACACATTTACTAGCTAAAAATGATCAGCTGTACATAGGATATGGCAAAGAAGCAATGTCACTATTCAATTAAATCTTTTCGATCAGAAATCATGTATCAGATTTCTCTTTCATACCAGCACTTGGGCACTTAACACCTGCCTCCCTGTATAGGAATACACTCATCTCCATTTTCACTAATGGACCAATCCTTACTGGGAACATTACATTTCAGAATAGAGTTTAGTCACTTCATAAATAACAACTTCTGATGTCCTAAACTTCCAGGAAGTGTTAGTGTACCTCAAAGAAATAATCAATGTTACCTTCCAACCAATAAAATCAAGCTCCTTATATTCTGTTTAATTTCCTACAAGTTTTTATACACATATATATGTTCAACACATATAGCCCCTCACACATATACCAGCACTATATTTTTTATAGCTTAGAGTTTCCTAGGATTGAGTAGCTTTAAACAACAGTATTTTATTATTTTAAGCACACCCACTGTGGAAACATTCTCAGGGCTCACGCTTCTGCTATTGGAACATTTGTTTTTTATTCTGAATATTTCAGCACATCTATTTACCTGGCACTATATTTAGTAGCACAGTGCCAAGATGGCATATATAAAGATTCAATTGCAATTCCCATCTGATGTCCCTTCCCTCTCCTTTTTACCCCCTTTTTTATGTCCACACTCTGAATTCAGCACAAAGTTGGTGTGTTTAATTTAAAAAGAAGTAAAACGCTCCAGGAGACACCTCAGACCACTGCAAATCACCTACTTTATAGAGGCAGTAAAATTGTGTATCGGATTAGAAGTGATGCTGATCTGAAATTTATGATAACTTTTAATGGCATTATAATTTTTTTCCCTGTGCGCTTCATAACTGCGTCGTTTCAATGCACAGTGCAGTGAGATGAAATTTGTAAGGGAAGAACATTACCCAAGCGAGCCCAGGGGGGAAAAAAACCAGTGGAATAATGCAATAGCCCCACACAGGCAGATGCAAGCTATTCTCTCCTTGCACTATAGAGACACAACTCCAAAAATGATCCATTGAAATTAAAGTTGACCCAGGGTCCAGAATCAATTGGTAAACTAGGAAATGTAGTAGAACCAACCTCTGAAGAAACCTGACATAGTGTCCTCCTTATACCATCCATTTCTTCCAGAATACTCATTTCTCAGCTAAGAGAACCCCCCTAAAGTGTCTTGCACATATTCTAGAACAAAGAGTTCTTCCCTAGGCTGAGACTGTGGTGCCTTTATCTCTGGAGTAGCTCAACTTTGGTTCTTAGAGAGAATGAGGGGCATTCTTAGTGTTGAAGACTAGAAGACTTATGAAGTGCTAGGAGTTAATAACTAAGAAAGCCATAATGAAAGAAAGGGAGAACTAGATAACAAATGGAAAAGGAGACATGGAAGAATTTTTTTATTCTAACAGCAATGTTTTTATTAAGCTCTAATTTCAAATATGGGAGAAAACTTTTCAGAGAAGTCTCCAGATTCAAGGGAGAAGACCTGCACTTGATACAAATCCCTTCTTCAACTCATTTATTCAGGAGTCATCCACCCTCTGCTTGAATACTTCCAAAGACAAGAGGCTCATTACTAATTGGAATATTTCATGGATTCATTCATAAACTCCCTGGACTATGTACTAAGAACAGTGTTATGCTCTTGGTAAAATATTTGAGAGGTTTTTTTGTAATAGTAGTTTGCATTATTCAGTTTTCTCATTAGTGAAGCATAAATTCAGTGCAGAAAATTAAATCTCTATAATACACAAGCTATCTCTTATGTAGTAGTCTTATAAAAATATATAGCATGACTCTAATAATGACTATAACATCTAAAACTTCTTCAAAGAACACTGGCCTAAATATTCTCAAGTTATTAACAGTGTAAAAGAAAAAAATAGGGGGACTATTTTAAAGGATACCAAAGACGACAACAAGTCAGTGAAATATATGAAACTCAGAATTTGAATTAAAATAGAAAAGTTATAAAGGACTTTGGAGGGCTTTGAGGAGTATGAATATAGACTAACTCTTAAAGTTTGGGTTGTGATAATGTTATTTGGCTTTGTAGGGATACAAATTTGTTCTATCAGAGGTGAAATGTCAAATCTGCCAAATACTTCCAAATAGTACAGAAAGACAGATAAGGCCAGCACTTCAAAACATTAAAAAGTGGTGGAGTTCTACCTACTTTCTCAGAAATTAAACAGAAAGTCAAGCCAAGGATTTATCAGAGATGGAGTTTTTGCCCCACCTCTGTAACCTCAGAGCCCATATTTCATTCTTTACCTGCCTGTGCCCACAGACTGCCTGCTCAGGCCACAAAGAAGCAGGCTGCTCCTCTCTCCGAGAAGCTCATCCAAATTTCCTCAGTCTGCCCTGAGCTTCTTGGTGGAGGGGCTTTCTTAAACTTCCAAGGCCTCCTCAGCTTTTCTGTCATATCACATGGCTGTCTCTAGCCAGCAGGACCAAGCTACAGGTCTCAGCTATGCCTGGCAGAATACCTTCCTTTTCTGGAATGTTCTCTTGTCCATATCTTATGGAAACTGTTTTATAACAGTGCACTTCTTAGAGAATTTCAATAAAGGAAAACTAGAATATACCACAGCAAAGCAACTTGGTGGCCACTTAGTCCAATTCTTTCATTTTGTATACAGTGACATTGAACTCAGCCCCAGAGATAGGAGCTATTTCTCATAAGGTCTGAAAATTCATTGTAAAATCTGAGTTAAAACCCTGTCCCTGCCATGTACTCACTCCCTCCACTGAGGTATGCTCCTTTGGGAGGGGGTGTCAAACAACAGACCTTGCAAGTATCCTGCTTCTCAAGTTTGTCTACGTGTTTTTGTTCACAGAATGAAAGTCTTCACAGCAGTGAAGTTAATCAGTGGATCATTAATCAAAATTAGTCACAAACTGGTCAGTAGTTATCAGCTCTTCGGTGAATTGGAAATCAAATTCCTCTCTTCAGTAGCATTTACAATCTGTTTTTCACTAATTATAGCTTCTTTTTCTCTAATATATTAATATGGAAGAGAACATTCTCTCTACTCCCAAGATTCAACTTTCTATCCAGGTTTCAAAACCTCCAAAAGGATCCTCCTTTTTTCTTCCCCAAATGTCTTCCCTTCTTCCCCACTTCCATTTAATATCTTTCTTCATCCTTACATATCACGTTTTATAGGACCACTATCTGAAACAGAAGAACTCTGCCCTTCCCTGGACTGAACCTGTGACATTTCTATACCTCCATTTTAATGTCCTTAACAATTTCCTTCCTCCACAATTTTGGGTTTACAACATTCAACCTTGAGTTCATTGAAGGCAAACTTGCTACCTTATTTACTTTTGTCTCCCCAATCCAGGCACATGGTGGAGGCTAACTCAATAACTTGCAACAAAATCACACAAATAATCACAGTTGGGAAATGATGTGTTTCATCTGAGTCTGGGAAGCTGTTTTGTCACAATCTGGGTTTATGATCTTCAAATGCAGGCCACTTTTGATTGAAGCACATCTTGTCAAAAATGTCAGTGTCCCCACATCTTTCTCAATACACAAGGCATACCTCCTTTCTGGGATGGCATCACCCCAGACCCCAGTTACTCTTATGCACTCTTGGTCCTCCTCACACCTCTGGAGGAGTTTTACTCAAGAGGCCAGACTCTCCTTATGAAGAGTGTCACACTCCTGTAGCTCAAACGGTGCAAAAATTCTCCTCTCTGCAGTGTCACCTGGTAGTAGCACTGATTCTTGTTTCTCTTTATCCTTAGGTATTCTTTTTCCTTCTAACTTTCTCAGTCTTATCTATCTTCCCCATCAGGATGCCATCATTCAAATTTTATCATAGTGAGATATTCTCTACCAGTGAGGCAAATTTGAGATACCCATAGCAGGTGAAATTGGGAGGGAAAATACATTCCAACTGGCTTCACCCACTTGCCACCTCACTAAGTTCTTAAACTCTCTATGCCTCAGTTCCCTTCCCTCTGAAGTGTTTTGGAGGGTTGCTATGAGTATCAAAGAAAGAAGTGCATGCAAAGTGCTTAGGACAGTACCTGGCACGTAATGATGGGAAATTAATGCTTACTCTTATTATTATCATCACCTACAAAGGAACACAAGGCAGCACACATGGTGCAGATTCCCACCCCAGGTCTTTTCCACCCTTCTTTACATTTTATGCTTTTATATGAAACATTTGAAAAACCATCTTATCAGCAGGACTCTTGTTTTGCTTTGTATTAACTTTTCTCATCTTCTCTTGCTCACTTATTATTCTCTGAACTACCAGAGAGCCCTTACACATTAGAAAGCGTCCTTAAGAGTCTGGCCAAGTGGGAAAGTGAGGTAGAATAGTGAGGAGAAAGGGGCTCAAAGTTAGAGAAAATGATCTTAAACACAGCAATCCGTCAGTGATCAGGGTCCCCTCTTCAGCTTCCACTGCCCAGTCCCTCAACCTGAGCAAGATTAACTTTCCAGCTGCCCGGCAGCTTCTTCCAAGTGACACTACAGCCCTGGTACTGAGAACCCTAGGACACAGGCCTCCAGGGCTTCTCTGTGTTAATGATGAGCTGACAAATTAGGTTTACTCTGAATTACTCTTCTTAACCTAATTATATGCCTAGAGGGAAATTCAATGTATCTGATCAAGTCTTGTGAGTATTTTCCTTGTCTAACGTCATTAGCTTCATCGATAGGAAGGGTTCTTGAAGCGGTTAAAGTAAGTGCTGAATCCCCTGAGGACTCTAGGGTAAATGTCCCTTCCTAAATCTTCGCAGATACTGGTTATCTTTTTATAATGTCACAGGCAGCGCTGTGCAGTGCTTCTCCCTAGAAGCAGGGTGACCTTGGTACCAGCAAATTGAAGGCGGACTTCTCTTCAATTAACAATGTTCAGAAGCGAGGGTACCTTGTCTAAGAAATGTGGAGGGAGGGGTGCTGAGTTCCTAATGTGGCTGTCCCTCGCAGTCCCCTCTCCCAGATGTTTTTTACACAACACGGACTAGGTAGGTAGACTCTATCCACCTCGAATTCCAGTGACCCACAAAATGCATTCAGCCATTGGCCCATTTGAGAAGCCTTTAGTGGCCCATTAGAAATGTCAGTGCACACTCAACAGGCAGCCAGATCCAAAAGCACTGAGGCTTAACCTCATTAAAATATTTTCACGACAGGGTCAAACTTATCTTGCCACTGGACTCTCTTCCTCTCACCAATTGCTGAGAAAACATTTTCTTTCTAATTAATTTCATCTAGATGAAACCTGCACAAATGTCAGTGCAACAAATTAAGACTTATTGATTATTGGCTTTTTAAAAATAGTTAATGGTTCTGTCCAAAGATGGAATATTTTAGAGACATCAGCAAGACATTTTAGCTTAGGTTGATTTTGGTGTTTTGAACAATGAAAATAGTGTTGTAAGCATCTTCCATAGCTTCGCGATCTATTTTTTATCTGAGGCTTTATACTTTTTTATAGTCACAAAACATAAATGGATAGAAAATTGCATTTTAGAATTTGATGGAAAAACAGCCGTTGCTCTATCACTTATATTTTATATATGATAGTATGGAAGTTGACCACCTATTTTTCTTTTTCTCCCTTCAAACACTAGTAGAATGTTAAATATGTTCCTCTCGTAATTGATAACAGCAAAAGAAAAATCAAATTTAAGTTCTTTATCAGAAACTTTGTTTGTGGTTGCTGTTATTTGTTTTAAGGTTGATGTTAGAAAAGGGTGACTGTCTCAACCTAGAGCCTGGGTCAAGCATTCACCAAACTTTACTGAGAGTCCTGTCATGTATTAGAGTAAAGGTCAGGGAAAATGCCAGACTCGACTGCTACTCTTGAGAGGGTATAATCTGGTTCGGAACTTCTATACACACACTTTTTAAGAGTAAAAAAAACTAAGAGTAAAGAAATCTTCTTCCTAAGAGGGACAGAATGGGGACCTGAAAGTGGACCAACCCACCCACCTCACTTCCTGGGGGTTTTTATGGAGCAAAGCCTGGAGGTGAGGCAGGTTCAAGGCGAGGCAAAACTACAGTCAATCAGTATTACGGCAAGGACAGTCAGGTAATATTGGTCCTATGAGAAATCACAAGATGGACAAAACCATAATCAACCAACCAGTAATCACAACAACTATAGTCACTTAGGTAGTACTGATTAAATTGGGATCCAATGGGAAGGCAAGTCACACAGCGAGTGTATAAGAATTTTCAATCAGGGATCTTTCCTGAGAGGGGTGGGTTGAGATCTTGGCCCTCCACCCCAGTGACTAAAACCTACTTAAAATATCAGTCACTGCTATCTATCCCATGTGGGTGTAGTAGTCTCTCCTCCTGAAATGTTGACCGATGGTGAATATCTGTTGATTGGCCTCCATGTCAGTTCCTTGGCTGTCCTTTACCTGGATATTTTGAGGGCCAGCCCTACCTAACTACCTATAAGATATCTAACTAGCTTACTTACCTACAGTATTCACCCCTTCGAAGAAGTACCCCTCACTGCCATGAGGGGGCAAAGCATGCTTTGGCTACTTATGGCTGAAGAGGGTCATAGTTGTAATTGGCAGTCAGGGTTAGTCTACAGAGGTCCTCAAAAGGCTCCAGGCATCATTATCTTGGGTAGGTGTATAGCTTTAAGGCTGATGGAGAAAGAAAACAGAATCCCCTCAGCTGTTTTAGAGTTTTGGGCTGTGGAAAAGAAAGCATTGCTTTAATTCTTTCTTTCCCTAGTCTGAGTTCTTTTAGATATAATAAGGCCCAAATATTGTGCCTCAAGACTGCAAAGTTGTGACTTAGATTTAGAAACCTTATAACCCCTGTTATCTAGAAAATTTGTCAGAGAATGGTGCCTTGGGTAGAAAGGTATTCTGAGGGAGTAAATACCAATATATCATCTACATATTGTAAAACTGTGATCTGAAAATATTCAAAACACCAAGTCATGGGAAAGCACTTACTCAAAAAGCTGAGGACTGTCTCTGATTCCTTGAGGACCACAGCTCATGTCACTTGAGAGGCCTAGTCATGAGTGTTTTCAAAGGCAAAAGAAACTGGGAATCTGTATGTAAAGAATACAAAAGAAATCACTTTTTAAATCCAACACTGAAAACCAACTAGCATCTTCTGGGATCTGAGGCTGATGTATGGCAGCTGGAAGGAAGGCCAGGGTTAAAGAGAAGGAGTGCAAGACAAATGCCAGGGTCCTTCAGTAGGCTTACCTCTTCTCCTTCTGTAGTCGTGATTACCCAAGGCTCCTCCATGGAGATGACAGTCTGGCCAGAGGGAGAAGGCAGAGTTCCCCGGACCTCCTCAGTTTTGTTGAACCAGCTGGTAGGGTGGCTCTGAGTTCTGAGGCCTAACCTCAAAGGACAGTCACCTCTCCAGTGGTCACCTTTGCACAAGGACATTGTCCA
>PVIR01015058.1:0-39009 GCA_004026965.1 Petromus typicus | reverse complement strand
AGCTGAAGTTTCTAGGCAGTTTGCCCAAGTAAGGACTTCATTAAGATCCAAGGCAGAAAGGAAAAGAGTGCGAGAACTCAGGGGGCAGAAGCACTGCCAGGGGAGCCGGAGAGCGGAGATTTCTTAATTTACTCTCTCAGCCTGACTCTCTTCTGCCTTCCTGGATCCTGGTTATTGTGAGTGGAGAGGGGCCAGACACAGATGAATCGCAAACCATCTCTGCCTCTAAACACAGGTGCTTCTAGGAGTCGGGCAGGTCCCTAGGACAAAGGGCTGCTTGGTTAAAGAACAAAGGTTTGGCTGTGATTCTTTCTGTCAGGATAGATTCAGCCGTGGGAGACAATCTCCAGAGAAGAGGACATCAGACACGAAAGGCACAGTCACCTCCCGGAAGCAGGAGTCTGCAGAGAGAGAGACTGAGACGAGACCAAGTAGCCCTGGGGCCTAGATGACCCGTCTACCTCCTCCCGGGCACTGGAGGTTGGAGTCTGCCCATCTCGGATTGTCCCACAGGCCTGTCCCCATGTTCAAGCCGGAGGCAGGAAGGGGCGGCTCCTGGGCCTGCTTTCATTGGACCCCTGCCGCACCTCAGCACAGTGTCTCTGCCGTGTGTCAGAAGCCAAGATGCTCACCTGCCACCTCTGACCCGGCCCGCGGCAGGTGGAGGGGGGGCAGCGTTGAGCCTGGGCCCGGCCCTGAGTACGGAGCCACCTGGGCAGTGGTGAGGTATAGGAAGCCGCCACAGCACTGGGCATCGTTAAGGCGGCGGCCCTGTGCAGGGTCAGGGTGAGGCTCCCATCGGGTTCTGCTTGGGCTCAGTCGTCTGCGTGTCCTGTGAGCATCACCCCAGAGCCGCCCGAGCCCCCAGGACCAAACGCGGGTCCTCCTGGCCCTTCCTGCCTTCTCACCAAGGAGGGAGGACCTTGTTTGGGAGGAAGCTAAAGATTTAGCCTCTGCCCCATGTGATTCCGTTCTCCCCGTGTCCTGTGACTGCCACCATCCACCATGACACAAAGACGGCACACACTGGCCCTCTTCCTCACGGTCACACAAACGGTCCACCGACGCAGAGGCACTGAGCACTCCAAAGAGAAATACAGGTGGGAGAAAAGCAATGGAGGACCTGTCACCATGGGACCTCACCGGGACGTCTAGCCAGGGCAGGTGTGGGCATAGATTCCTGGGCAGGGCACTGCCCTCTGCCTAGAGGGGCAATCTGTGAAGAATATTAATTATGGGGTGAAATCTCCTCACAGAGGAGATTTTGCACCCAGACCTTTGTATAGTAATGTTTCATGAGGTTAAAAGCCATACAGGTGGTGATGAAATTAAACGGGAGATGGAAATGATTGATACAGAGGCACGTAGATCGTCAGCAATTACCTCCTCACCCACCCACAACCGAGTATGAATAACAGCCTTGTGGAAATCTTAGTGTAACCTGAAATCCAAGCCTACAAAATCCTCCCAAGGCCCCGAATGCAACAGAGCATGGGCAGGTTCCCTGAGATCAGCTAATTCGCCAGACTCTCCATCACTTCCAACGTCTCCAGCCAACCTGGGGGCAGAGAGCCCTGAAGACGAGCGGGCACTCGCTTCTGGAAATCTGCGCAGCGCTCCGCCAGCTGGGGGCTGGAGACACAGCCGTCCAAGCGGCCGCATCTGAGCGCTGAGCTCCATCAAATCCATAGTGTGCGCATTGCAGGGCGGGCAGCCAGAGCCCACCCAGGACAAGTCCCTTCCCCCACGGCTCCCGGAAAGCGGAGGGCTTGGAGATCAGTGCCGGGTGACAGCACAGGGATGGCTGACCTCCGCCTCAGCTCCCGCGGCTCCAGTCCTTCCAGAGACGGCATGCCAGGCTGGAGACGGAGCCTCCCGAGCGCCCGCGAAGGCAGAAGCAGGAGGGGAGGAGCCAGGATGCTTCCCACTCATCTTCTGCTTCCGTCTCGTGCATTTGTTTATCACACCTTTACACGCCAGCTTGAGTAGAGAGTAACCCGGTGACTTCTGGTCCTTGTGACGCCACTTGCCCCGAGCGCAGCCTTCTCAGTCCTGGGTCTGAGCAGCAGGGTTGGGATTCGCTTGCAGCTCTGCACTCTGACCTCCCATGCTGGGTCCTGACCCTGCCCTGGAAGCATCCAAGCTCCCGCCTGCAAGCAAAGTGACCATCCGCCAACAAGATGCAGCTACCGGAAACAGGTTATTTCTCACTCTCCCTGCAAGTGTCCCTTTTCCGGGTGCCACACCCATGCAATAATGTCCGCACTCGGCAGGGCACTGCTCACAGCACCTGCGTGGAGGAGTCTTCACAGGCCTGGGGCCCAGGACTCCCCTGTGCCCTCTGGAACAGGCTGGAAGCCCAGGTCCCCCACCCTGTGCACCCCTTGCCTGGCCCTGGAGGGAGGCAGGACCTCTGAGCTGCTTCCAGCCCGCACAACACAGAGACGCTACAGATGTCCCTGCGGTCACATTTATCACCTGGTCTGTGTCTAAGCAGAGTGCTCTGCCGCCTCAACAAAGCTGCCATGTCTGACGAGACCCAGCAAAGGTCCTGGATCCCAGGACAGCTTCCAGCTAATAGACTGCAAGAAAACGCAGGCCTGATCCCTGCACCGCGAGCCAGAAAGTGGGCCTGGACGGAGGAAAGAAGCAGGGCTGATCCCCACCACCAGGGCAGCCCGGGAGAGCTGGGCGGAAGGCCCTGCTGAGCCCTGGCCCGGATCACCACCTGCCAAGCTGCAGTAATACATGTCCGCTGCTTTACGCTCCCACACCGGGACCCGTGATCATGTGGGGCCACGGAGATAACTGCTGCGCTCTCTCTGGAGCCGCGGAAGGTAGGCTGAATCAGTGTGGCCCTCAGACCAGCACGACCTGCCTCCTGCAGCACTCCTTGGAGAGGGCGCCTCTCGGCCCCATCCAGATCTCTGGAATCGGAAGCAGGAGGCCTGAGACTGTCACGCTGAGGAGGGCCGCGTCTCCCAAACAAAATAGCCGCATTCTCACCTCCAGCCCAAGAGCTGAGGCCAGTTACAGCCACAGCCGCTCGGGGGCAAGACACGGCCTCGGAGGCAGCGGCGGATTCCGTGGGCCTGGAGAGGCTCTCACAAAGCTAGAGGCAGGTCTTTCCCTCTCTGTTCCAGGTTCCCCACAGATGCAATCATTTTCAGAGAGACAGGAAGAAGATTTTCTACAGTTCTCCTTTCCCCAAAATCACCAGCAACTCAGAGAAAACAAAGACATGACATACTCAAGATAAGACAAGGGGCTGGAAACATGTTTGGATCCCAGGCCGTGCTGCAGAACTGACTGAGCAGAGCAGGGTCAGGTGTGGAACCCAGGGCAGGATGCTGAGACAAGGGGGAGGGGCCGGTGCAGTCAGGCGCTGAGCACAGGAGGTGGGTGGAGTCAGGCGCTGAGCACAGGAGGTGGGTGGAGTCAGGCGCTGAGCACAGGAGGTGGGTGGAGTCAGGCGCTGAGCACAGGAGGTGGGTGGAGTCAGGCGCTGAGCACAGGAGGTGGGTGGAGTCAGGCGCACTAGTGAGAGCGTGTTCAGAATTTGCACTAGAGAAGTGAGCCGACACCTAGTTCACAGGCTGACATTTACACCTCCCTGGAAAAGCCAGAATCCATTTTATCCTTTTGGTTTTTGCTCCCAGTTTCTTGAGAACATAAACAATTTTTAACTAGTTCCAGTTGAATATTCCCAGAAGAGAAAGAAAACTACCCTTTATTGGCATACCCTTCACCGGGAAGACATTTATTTCAGAATTAAAACATACCCATTGTATTTTCTTGGCTACGCAGGATGCAGATTCCTAAGTCCTATTTACATTGTGGAAAACAGCTTGTGTGGTGTCCAGGCGTGCTGCGGTCTGCCTGTGCGCAGGAGGTTTGCTGTTTGGTTTCCAAATGTTAGACCATCTCATCAGCAAAATGTGGCTCTTAACCCAGGTTCAATACGCACTTGCACAGGAGAGCCTCATGGCTGTATTTCCATCTTTCACCGTTCCGGTTCTGCACACACCTCCGATTTCCCTGGAGAACTCGGAAAGTCGCCTCCCGTTGGAAAGCAGCATTTACAAAAGGCTCGCTTGGCTCCTGTTTTCTGTGCAGTGGTTAATTATCAGCACAGGAAACCTGGACGAAATCCTCGTAATCTTTTCTCGCTGCAGGATTAGAAAGTGCAGCATTGGCACCGGCACTTCCCGGGCTGGGGTGGTGTAGCCTCTTACTGACGTGCTCACTGAGGAAACTGCTAGCTCCTCAGAGCGGCCAGATACGTCTGGGGCACACACCTTACCAAAGATTAAACTTAGAGCGCTGAGTTTCTTCGAAGATGTGTTTCTTCTATAACGTAGAGCTGCCAATGGGGATTTCAATTCATCTCTCTGAGAAATAAGCACAAATACATACAAGTGTGGACAAGGGACACCTGCAGTCCACCATCTTGCTGCTTCGGTCCGTCTGAGGCTTTCTTGTCCCTCGTTGACAATTGTTTTCTCTACATTAAAATACTAATTGCCCCTCTGAAGATGTACTGGACAAAGTGTGGGTTCAGGAATAAAGAGGGGGCTTCTTGTGACTCCCAGAATGATCGGCTGATCCTGTAGCCTGTCATCTCTTGACTGTCCAGAAGTAGACGTGGAGATGACAGTACAGCCCGAGGAAGGCTGGGCTCTGGCACAATGGTGGTTCTCGGGGTGGCCACTTGGCAGCATGTGAATGGGAGGGCTGAGTGGAGGAGGCTTCTGCCTGACGTTTTAAATCTGGACATCCAGACAGTCTATTTTGTACAAGATTTGCTGGAACACCCTCGGCTGATTAACTGCTTTGATTTTGGTGACTGAAACCGAATTCAAATCAGCTTAGGCATCACAGGAAGCCTCGGCTCACAGATCTCTCACCGCAGAGGGAGTAGTCTTCAAGTACGGCTGGATCCAGGGACTCACGTGGTGACACATGCTCCTGTCTGCACCGCCCAGCTTGCTGCCCTTGCGCTCCAGGCTCTTTGCAGGTGGCAAGGACATGAGCACAGTGCCCAATGTCCAGGACTTGCTGACACCAGACCAGCAGGGAGGGCAGCCCAAATCTGCTTTCCACCTCTCAGAGGTGCCCACAGCATCCTACTTCCCTGGTGATGGTCTGTCCTTGGGTCTGTATGGTCCAAAGGTGCTTCACTCTAGTGCTGGCAAGAGAGCGGAGAAGTCAGGGCCTTGGGCTCGCCCCAGAGGACCCCATGGCCGGTGTCTGAGCCTCAGAGCCCATCCTGCCTGCCATTCACGGAAACACCTGCCATCTGTCCCAACCTGGACAGGAATGCACTCCTTGTGAATGAGGGTCCTTACCCGGCACTGCTGCCCACCCTGCAGAGGCTCCTGGGGCGGCAGTGCTGGCCGGTGGGGCTGCTAATTAGCACCCCACATGAACGAGGGCTGCGACCACCTGCCCCAGCCAACTTCTATGGCTTCCCGGGAGGCGGGCGCTGAACATTTACATGTTAAGATACATATTTTATTATAAATTGCCTTCTTTTCAAGTGACCTTTATATTACAGCCAAGGCATGAAATTGATTCCTATTAAACTATGTGCACAGGTAGGTCATATCACTTCCTGTCAGGAGCACCAATGGACCCCAGAATTAGGGTGCGGAGATGCAGACGTGACTGGGGGTCTGGAAGGGGTGTGGTCAGAACCCACGGACAGGGCCTGACTGGCAGGCTGGCAGCAGAAGCCGCTGCACTGCACACGGCCAGACAGGACTGCAGGGCGGGACAGCGGCACACAGAGAGAGGTGGACTGGAGATGCCTGCACAGGCAGCGGCCTGTCCCTTCCCGAGACACCGCCACACGTGTGTGTGTGTGCACATGCGTGTGCATAATGTGTGTGTGCATGCGTGCACGTGTGCTGTCCGGAACCAGCTCTTATGATGCCAGAGCCGAGCTGCACCGCCACTCTGCAGCCCCCAGCACAGATGGGGTGAGCCAGTCCACTCCCGAAGCCACAGAGAACTTCCGTTCTCCTTCCTAACTGGGGAGAGGGAGGGTTGGTTCCCCCTGGGCTCAGGCTGCCCTGCGTAGGAGAGGCCACCAGCTCAGGGGGACGATGGCTGCCTCCCCTGCCCACTCATCCCCACCCAAGCTCTCACAAACACCCAAGACCTTATGGCCGAGTCAAGTTGACACATAGAACCAGCCATGAGAGCGCAAAAAACTGAAGTCACAGAACATGCTTCTAAGCTACAAACCCTGCACAGCTGCAAAGTCCTGCCGCACCCTTGAGGAAGGTGCTTCTTAGGGTCAAGTTTGTCCGGAATTCCTCAAAAGCTGCAGACAATGAGAGGGCTGAACTTCCCACAGCCCCATGGAACTGACACCCTGACTTTGCCGCGCAGGGTGAGCCTGTTCAGAATCCATCCATTCCACTGGAAGTTAGTGAATTACAGAGTCAAAAATTGTCCACCAAAATTAAGTCTGGGCCAGGCAGTTGTTTGTCGTGGGGACTGTCCTGCATTTGTAGGATGCCAGCCAGCACTCTTGCTCCCAGAACAGCAGCCCCCAGCCCCAGTGTCACACCCTAGACGTCTCCAGACATCGGCAAGCATCCTCGAGGAGGAGGCTGCAATCTGCACCCTGCCTCCGCCTGTCCGTGTCGGAGGATTCTGCCCCTACCTCTAGAGGCCGGTGCCGGCCAGGCCTGCAAGATGGAGCTGGGTCACTGCACACCAGCTCAGGGCTGTGTGACAGAGGAGGGGACAGTGGGAACCTGGCTGCTCCACAGAGCGTGAAGCAGCTCACCTCGCCCTCCACGGTCAGCCAGGGAGTGGGTGTGATGGACACGCACAGCACGCTGGGCATGAGAGATCTAAGACTCACAATTGCCTTGGAACGTGGTAAATGATTTATACAAAATTAACTCAAAGACAGCTTGAAAGAACTTGTACACTCAAAGGAGTTGGGCTGAGATTTAAAAGCAGAATTTGTCCCAAAGCATGGTAATAATTTCCCTTGTTTTTTCTCTCAGATATGGTGTTTTGACCACAGGCTAGAATGACTCTGACATACCTGAATGCTTCCTCCAAGACAAGAGGAGAAGAGAAGATCGATACCCAACTGCTGAGGAAGACAAGTGAAATGTCACCGGCCGAGGGTGGCTGGCGGCACTCAGGAGAGGCGCACTGTGCCCTTGGTGCTGAGCCCACCGTAGGCTGCGGGCCAGCCTGGCCCTGGCCTGGTTCTGCTTCTGGGACCCCAAACCAGACTCTCATCCTGGAACCAGGGCCCTGACTGGAGAGGTGGCTGGGGGGAGCCCGGTACAGACAGGGGGTCTGTGGAGCTGAGCGTGGATGACCTACTCTGTCTTCAGGGGACGCAGCAAGGGGGCCTTGGAAGTTCACGGTCCAGTTCTCCGGAAAGAGGGAAAAAGACACAGGGAAGACCGGAAGCTCCCCCGGGGCACAACAGCACCTACAGCTGAGCCGGGACTCAGGCCCAGAGGCGGAGGGCCCTGTGGGGCCCCCTCCCTGTACCCCCTCTCTTCTTGTCAGGAAGCTGTTCCCACTCCAGCAGGCTTCGGCTGCCTCCATAGCTTTGTTCCGGAGAGGACGGCTGTCCAAATGCCAAGATCAAATCCTCCCAGGCCTGACCTTCCTGCCAGACCCAGATTTCCCTGCCGCCCTCTGTGCCCTGTCCTCTGCCTCTGTCTTTTAAGATGCAGATCAGCCGGCCCAGCACTCTCTGAGCTTAAAATAAAATGCCAGCATGGTCTGAGGTCCATTGTCTCAACTTCCTTCTTAAAAAGCTACAAAAAGAGTAAACTAAGCCCAAAGCAATTAGTGAAAAGGAAATAACAAAGAGAAACCACTCAAATAGAAAGTAAGCAATAAAGAAAATTAAAAAGTCAAGCAATGTTTCAAACCCCTAAAGAAAATTAATAACCACCTAGCTAGACAGATTAAAAAAGAGAAATTAGAAATCACCAATATTAAGACTAAGACAATGCCACAGCCATGAGATGATAAGGAGATGTTACGAATGAATTAGTGCCAGAAAATTTTAAACACAAATGAAATTATAAATTCTCAAATCATAATTCATCAAAACTTACATGAGAAAAAACATAAACAATGACAAGAAGAAATACATAATCTAATAGCTTTCTGCCCTTTAAGGAAAGTGAATGTTATCAAAATTTCCCACAAAGAGTACTCCAGAGGGGAGTACTGCCCTCCCTCCCGCTGGTACAGCCTCTTCATTGATGGGCGATTTATAACTTAGTGTTGCCACACACAAGAGCATCAGTGCTGTGCCTACCAGTGTGTGCCTGCCACTCAGTGCCAGCGCCTTGCCATCCCGCCCCGTGAGTGTCATCACAGCAGCTGCGGTGCCCTCACTGCAGGTGGCTTCTCTAGTCAGCAGCATCTGGGGCAGGTCTGAACGGCGGGAGCTCACTGAGGGCAGGTGGGGTGAGGAGCAGCCCCCCGGGACTCAGGAGGCCCGCACGGTGCCAGCCCAGCCCACACCGGTGCGGGAGACTGCCCTACCCAGGGCAGGGACAGGTCCGTGGGTCCCGATACCCAAGGAAGAAGCCAGCGCTCAGATAGGAGCTCAGCCACAACTGTCAGCCCCAAATGTGCCAGCACCCCAGGGTCTCGCGACCATCAACATACAGAAGTGGCAAAACATTGGTCCCAAAATACTCCAAAACACCACTTAAATGGCATTGCCAAATGTTAAACACTTACACATAAATTTAAACAGATGGGCAAGACTGCTGTTTCGCAAACTGGAAAACATTGCAGAGAAATTACAGGAAACCTAAGTAAAGGAAGAGGCATGTCTTATGCGTGGAAACACTCAGCATTTTTAAAATACTAACTTGCTCTAAATCAGTTCATACAGCCCGTGCACCCCCCACCGAAGCTCCCCTATGACTGCTTGCTGTGTAGTAGAAATGAAGTTGTGGTTATTCACTTGAGGTGACTTGGGCTCTACCCTTAAATCTACCAGCAGCCTGTCCGTGGGCCAGGACTGCATCTTCCCCCTGGAGGTGTCTCCCAATCACAGCCCTTCATGGACCACTAGCCAGCATCACCCTGTCCACTTAATACATCTTTTTATTATTTACTTAATGGTGTCCTTCAAATTAAGTTACTTTTTAAAAATGTAATTACACATAGCCTTGTCCAGAGCTATAAAACCAACAAACTGAGACCTTGGTTTGTTATGTTTTTTTCCTAACATATATATTTAAAGAGTTGTATAGCCATGAAGAGAGAGAAAAGTTAATTCTCCGTTCGTGGCCCTGGGACCATCGCTGCACCGCCAGCGTCCACCAGTTGGTGCCCGCTGGAGATTCAGGCTGCCCGTGGTGTGAGCTTCTGTCAGCCTGCAGCTATGGAGTCTACACAGCACACCGCGCCCCAGCCTGGTGTGAGGAGGATCGAGTCCAGTGGGAGACTCCTGCAGAGGCCAGGAGAGGAGGAGCAAAGGCACGGACTTCCTGCTGAGGTCGGAGTGCCTTCTTCGCACACACTGTCCGGTGCTGCCCATCACTTCAGCGGCAGAGGAAGTCCGGGCCTCTCAGGGTGGAGTCAGCTCTGTGGGCTGAGCAGCCTCCGCCTGTGCGTGGACAGTGAGCTGAAGCTATGTTGACGGGAAGAGCAGAACCTGACGCAGCCCCAGGGCGAACACGGCATAGCTCTTGCTTCATGTGACTGCCAGGCTGCGAGCTCCCAAGCCAAAGCACAGAAAAAGCGGCAGGAGCCCGGGGAGGAACAAGCTCCTTCCCGAGTGAACGCTGGCCCGGGCCTGCTCCCGGCACACGTGGAGACCCCAGTGCACTTCACTATCTCAGGGGGAGCGTGCGGAGAGGACGGGTGTGGGAGGAGTGGACGCAGCTAGGAGCCTTCAGATGGAGTCAGAGGCTTTCCCTGCAGCACTTAGGCTCAATAGACGCTGTGGTTGGTCTCTGCTGCCTCCTCCTCGCTGTTCAGGAGCACAGGACCGAGTCTGGACAGCAGCTCATGGAGGCCGTGGCCTGTGTGCAAAGTCGCTGCCCGATTACAGAGAAATCTTTTCCCAACGTGGCCAGTGACCACTCGCTGGGCACGTGGAGCAGCCACGTCAGGCGCCCGGTTGGCACTTGGCAAAGCACCTGCTCCTCATGAGCCGGGCGGACTGGACCTGACAGCCACCCACAGCAGCGTGATCTCCACCACCCAGGCTGTGTCTGGCCTCCCGAGCCTCCCGTCCACATCCACAGTGCACAATGAAACTGTCACCTCTCGACCAGATAGGACATCTTTCCAACCTTCAGGCAAGAAGTCAGCTTCTTTTTTCTTTTCTTTTAGTTTTTTAAAAAATAACAGCTTTATTGAGATATAATTCACAAATTCACAAAGCATGAAGTTCACCTTTCACATGCACAGTACTATGGAGCCTCATTATTCATGGGCTCTGTACCTGCAAATTTGCCTCCTTGCTGAGCTTGAAGTCCATTTCTTTCTACTCACTGGTACAACTGGTCACAGCTCTGTGGCCGTGGCCGAGGGTGTGCAGCGGCACCTACGAGAGGATGGATCCTGAGCTGGGCTGTCAGGAGTCAGGAGCGTACCGGACCTCCACCAATCAATGAAGATGTGGCACAGGTGACCTTGAAGACGTCACTGGCCTAAAATGAGGGTGAGGTGTTCGAGGGCACAAGGGGATGGTTACAGAAGGGAGGCTCGTGGAAGCTCATAGAGCAAGCTGCCAGCCTGCCCCTCCTGGGCCTCTGACCCGCAGCTTGTGCGGCAGTCGGTGCAGGTGCAGCTGCCTCTGTGGGGGGCACAGCAGGACCCAGACCAGCTCCCGCGCTCGCGGCCTCCCCTTGCCCACTCTGCAATACACCATGGCAGCACCAGAGCCTTTTGAACAGGGGCAAGAAGGCAGCAGCTGCCAAGGACTCTTCAGCATCGCCTCCTTGTTGAAACAAATAAAATGCCTTTCCTCTCTTCGAGGTCAGAAGTGGGGCTTGCGGACACTGCAGGACTGGGAAGCTCTTTGCCCAACACTGATGCTTCCTTCCGTGGCGTGAGCCCAGTCCGGAGCTCTGTTACCATCTGTCTTGCAGTGGAGGGACCTGTCCTTGAGCTGTCTCTCCACACAGAGCACCTCTTCCTCAGAAGAGCAGAAATGCAGACTGCCGCTGGGCACAAGGCTGTGGCTAATGCCCATGGTCTGTCGTGGCCACTTCCACGACGGGCAGAGAAGACAGGCGGCAGCCAGCCTGGGGCATCCGGCAACGGGCCCTCGGGATGGCTGGCTGGGCAGGAGGGGCCACTTTCCAGCCAGCCCGAAGCTCCTCAGATCTTAGTGCAGAAGCAGAGGAGTGGTGGGAGGACTGGCGTGGTGACAGGGCAAGGGTCATGCAGAGCACCTGCTGTGTCCCGGGCACAGGTGTGAGTCAAGTGTGGCAGACATTTCTAGACATGACTGACCCACCTGAGCTGTGACGAACTGGGCCTCCTCTCCAGTCTCAGAGAATGAGGGCTGTGGCCCCCATGAGGCCAAGACTGCTGTGTGCATCCACTGCCCTCCGAGGCCCTGCACAGAGGTGGCGCAGCCCTAGTGAATCCACACAGCCATTGCTGCAAGACCCTTGGCACGGGCAGGCAGCAGAGCCAGCTGGTGTCCCATCCACCACATCTCGATGGCTCCAGTGGGTGCTGCCCTTCCTCCTGGGCAAATCTTGCTGCTTTGGGGTGCTGAGCACCCCTTGCTTCCCTCTCTGCCGCTGCAGGGTGACCCCATCCTGGCTGACCCTGTGGCCAGAGCACCGCGGCTGCTCAGCTCACAGGCCCGCCCAGCCCTTCTCCTAGAGCTGAGTCCTGAATAGGAGACTCACCACCTGTCCTTTGGAGCCCTGGAGCATCTCTAACACCCAGAGAGCGGCAGGGCACGGATGAGACCGTGGGAAGGAAGCTGCGCTGAGGCTGCCGGCGGTGACCCAGTCAGCGCCTTCCGGGGACACGAGCTCCGGGATGCAGCAGTCCCCTCGTCCCACTGTCACGGTCATTGAAGAGCCCGTCTGTCCATCTCCGCCTCGGGAGACACTGAAACCCTGAGGCCAGGCGTCTCCGGGCGTGTGCAAAGTGGTGTCCACACAGGGAGCCACCAGCTTCCACAGGGGAGGCCGCACCCAGGCCCAGGGCTCTGTGCGCTTCCTGATGGGTGCCAGGATCGGGCGCAGAGGCAGCCTGGAGAGCGACGCCGAGGACCTGGGGGACAGAGCCCCCTCCTGTCCTGTGCCCACCTGGAGCTGGTGCTGCGCACCCCAGGGACGAAGGGATGGGGGCTTGCAGAGGAGAAGACCGCAGGGCGCTGCCTCCCTTGAATGAGGCACGGTCACTCGCAGTAGGGCCTTTGCCAGCTGTCTCGGTGCCCATCTGGGAAGCTGCCAGGCCAGTTGTGTTTATCCATATCCTGCTGAAGCCCGGTGCCTCCCTCAGAGCACAATCAGGATGAGAACCAGCTTCAAAACCCCACGGCCCAGCAGTGCCCAGCAATGCCCAGCAGTGCCCAGCATCACCCTGCAGCCCCAGGCTTGACGCCTCGGAGACCTGGCAAAGTAGGGCCAGCCCCTCCGCACCCCCTTCCTCTGCGGGGCTGACTCATTTTTGGGTCCTTCTAATACTGCTTCCCAGGAAATGTCAGGCCAGTCCCCGTGTGAGAGGAATGCTGGGTTCTACTCGTTTTCCCGGAGTGCGCCAGATTGCTGGCCAGCAGCCAGTCTCACCGTCTCAGCTTTGAATGAGGACGGACCCTCCCAGCAGAGCAAGCCAGGTCGCTGGATTTTCCCCGAAATGACGATATTCAGGTATATGTGGCAGCTCAGAACATTCACTGATTTTAAACGCACAATTCACCGATTTTTAGTAACTTTCCTGAGTGCTGTGACCATCACAGTGAGTCAGTTGCAGGTATTTCCCTGCCCAGGAAGAACCTGCTGCCCCGGTGTGCCTAGACCTGCCCCCACCCCGACCCTGACCCCAGCCACTCGTCTGCCTTCTGACCCCACAAACATGCCTCTCTGGTAACGCCTCACAAACAGCAGCGCGCGAATGCGGCTCTTCCGTGTCCGCCTGCCCTCCCGCACCACGCGCTCCTGCCCCGCCACCTGCCGGTTGGTCCACGCTCGGCCCTTCCCACGGCAGAGCAATATTCCGCTGTGTGGGCAGGTGGCACCCCAGCAGCCCAGCCACCAGCTAGTGGATGTTTGGGCCTTTCTTGAATGGGCTATTGTAGAATTGTGAGCAACTCTGTGTAGCATATAGCTGTCTTTCTGTGCAGTTGTTACAAAATAACAAAACTGTGGGCCGGGAAACAGCGAGGCTTTGTGATCCGAGAAGCACTTCAATCCACGCGCCTCGCGTGTGTCCGAGGTGAGAACAGAGCCGGCTGCCCGCCACTCGGTTTATCTCTCTGCGTGAGATCCCAGGCCAGGCCGCTGGCCTCCCTGCGCAGTGCACGGGAGCATGATGGGGAAGGCTGGGCCGCAGGAGGCATCTCCGGCCACCGCTGCCAGCGCCCCTAGGAAGCTGCCGTCCGGCCCTTCCCGTGGCCTCCCTCAGCTCCGGCTGTGGGGGCTGGGTCCTGCCTCATCCCCATCTGGAGCTGCTCCGACAGAGGTCACTTGGTGTCACACGAGCTCTTCCCAGCTATCTGTGCTGCCGCCGCTCTGCATTTGGCCACAGAACCCAGGGTTCCGCTGCTTGTTTGTTTTACTTTGCTTTTTAAATAACTGAATTTTAATCTCAACTCGTGTCAGAAACAAAGACAAATATGTTTAGTTCTTAAAATCTGACCCGCAAGTAATAGCAAGGAAGAGCTGGCAACTGGCAACACTAAGCTGAGGCACGTTTTTACCTGGAACCCTGAGTCTATAGGCGAGCAACCCCAAATAAATCAGTAGCGGTCCTGATAACAAACAGCAACTTTGACAACAAAAGCCGTTTCTGAGCGAGCACTGTCGGCCCCGTGACATCGGAACACACAAGCCTTTTCCCTGTTCACGTGCACAACAACCTGTGAGACACAGATGGTCATCGTCCGCCTAGTCCCCCGGTGCAGAGACGCTGAGCGCTTCCCCCGTTCGACACCTTCACGGTGGTGACAGCAGGAGTCTCGTACGCTGCGACCCTGCCCTGGGCGCCCGGCGCACCAGGAAGCCTGGATCGCTTCACCCAGGGCCTGAGACGCTCCCCACTCCCGAGGCTGACTCTGCTGCTCCCTGCCAAGTGGGAGGCTTAGCCATTTCTTTATAAGCTTTCTGCTTAGATTCTGTTCTAATCATGATTAAAATCTCACCTAAAGTACAGAGCACATTGGAGAGATCAAACATCAGCAACAATGCATGTTTATTCACTCAGAAAATATCATTTCACATATAAATTAGTTTCAGGAAACTTGGAGTGTGGCCGTGAACTCCAGCCCGATCTGCATCACACATACCTCCCTCCTCGTGTCACAGCCCCTTCCTCATGGCCCCTCACACCCAGCGAGAAGCCCCAGGTCCCAGCCCTGCTTCTGTTCTGCTCCCCACTCAGCCCTCTGGAGTCAGCACTGGGGGCAGTGCCCACCTTTATAAAGAGAAAACCCAAAATGGCATGTGAATGCTTTCGAAAATCACCCAGCCGGAAATGCAGACCCGGGGTCGTACTGCAGAAGCTACATCCTGCCATTCCAGATCCCCACTGGCCTCCCAAGCTCAGCCTACATTACAGCCCAGTCCCAGGTCCTGGGGACGCCCAGGGCCCCCAAGTCCACCCTCCAAAGGCTTGGAATCCTTCCCACCCTGCCTTGTGCTCACCGTCCACTAATGTCCACCCACTCTCCCTCCGTCTCTCCGCCCTGCGCTCCCAACGCATCTGATGTCACACACATGCTAAATGGGAGCGGGGAACCATGGCCGACAGAGACAGAGCCGTCACGCAGACCACTGTGCAGATCCAGAGCCCAGAAGCTCAGCATGAAGTCTGCGGCCATGGCAGAGGTATGTGGGCAAAGCAGGCCTGGCCTGGACAGATGGCAGCACCCTGTCTCTCCTCTGGCCTGGTCTCATGGGCTCCACCCCTGATTCTGGGCTTCAACTCCCCTGGGTTTTGGCTGGACCAGGATCTACGTCTCCACCCCCATCGGAAAACCCACTGGGTGCTGATGGAGAGCATCACCCCAGGGCCAGGAGGACCATCCCGCTCGCTTCTGCGTCCTTATCTATAGAAAGGGGAAGTAACACAAACTAGCTCTCTGAACCATCCCAGCAAACAGGATAATGAGCAGCAGCAGCTGACACAAAGCACATGCCCTGCCCGTGTGCTGTTACTTTGCTGCGTATACATTATTCACCACATACTACTTGGAACTGACTCCTTCAAAGGTACGTTTCCTCAGAGGCTTCTGAGCCCTGCGCAACCAGAACCCAGGATCTATCCACGACAACACGCCGAACAGCAAGCCCTTCATCTCTGGAAGCAGCACCAGCCAACCTCCCGCTTGGAGACGCACAGCATTGTGGGAAATAGCCCCCGGCAGACACTGTGACCCCGTGCATGATGGGCTCTGCCAAACATGGGCTCTGGTTCCAAAAGAAAATTAAACACTTGGAACTGACAGAGGGAGAGGGACTCGATTTTAATTAGTTTTTTTTGTCTTCACCTGCAGTTGTGATGCTCCCCGTGGTGACAGCCATAACACCTGAGAACGCAGGTGGCAGTTGTTCCTTCTGAACTCAGGCCACATGTCACCCTTGTCGGAGGCCAATCTGCCCAGTGAGTGGGGAAGAACCAGAGGCCCATTGCATCCATCCCATCTTCCCAGGGAGCCCGCCTGTCCCCAGCAGCCAGCAGCCCTCCCCCGCATGGGGCCTCGTGGACCGAGAGGCATTCCGCCCAAGCAGTGGATGGAAAATTAGAAGGAATGAAACTGAGCTCCCCCGGGAGCAATTCGGCATTTCTCGAGGATCCCTACTTAGCTCCTCAGAGAGGAGCTGTTAGAAAAGACCAAGACAGACCCACCCTGTTCTCTGGTTTCTTTTTGGGGGTGATGTGAGCTCTTCCCTTGAAGTGCCAACCCACATGACACTCTAACAGTGGCCAGACAAGATCAGGGATGCCCACCCTTGGACTGGCTCCTCCAAAGCTGTGAGCTAAATAAACCTCTTTTCTTTATACACTACCCAGCCTGATATGTTTTGTCACAGCAACAGGAAAGTGACTAACAAAGCACGCACAGGTTAAACATCTGGCATGCTTGAAGACCAGGTACTGGTTTGGACTCCAGAAGCCCTGAGGTGCTCGAAAGCCACGAGGGGAGACTCTTTGGCACAGTGGGCATCTCCTCCTCTGATCTCATTAGGAAGAGTGTTCCCTCGTGGGGGGACCCAGGGCCACAGTGAGTCCCATGAGGAGGAAAAGACAAAAGCTGAGAGCCAGCCAAGTACAAGGAGCCTTTGCGTCATGACAGAGATGCAGCTTCAGCTGCACCTGGATTCCCAAGACCCAGGACAGGCGTGATCACAGTCCGTGATAACTCATCTTTACAATGGGCAAGTGTCATGCCCTGCATTTTACATGCAATGACTCGTGATTCATAAAGCAACCCCGATGCAGCCCACTTCCCGTGCCCTCATGTCAGCCGGGGAAATCGAAGCTCAGTTGTGAGAAGGTGGAAGGTGAGAAGGTGCATCTGGAGTTTGAAGCCCGGCTATCTGAGGGGTCCCCGCCGGCCTCCTGTGCTCCCCTGAGATGGAGGCTGCTCAGGAGCTGTTGCACAGGTGACCCATTCACTTGGTCCTCGTTCCTCTTCCAAATAAACGAGGTGCCACCTGTTTCGGGCCATTTGGCCACCAGTAATAAGTTTTTGATCCTCCCCAAGTCAAACATAAAGTAGGTGTAGATGTGCAAAATGATACGTAGGTTAAGCAAATTGTCAATGCTTCATAGACATCGCCACCCAGGCACCGGTTAAGTTCTCCCTGCTGCTTAGTGGGCACCTGAGCACTTTGCCAGCCTGCACTGTTGCCCGACAAGGTCCCCAGCATGGGCTCCTGGAGCAATGGTTGCCGAGCGAGGTGGGACAGGACAGCAGGGAACAGTCAGATCCTCTCCCTACTTCCCCTGTGTAGGCAGCTGGGCGGACACCAGTCCAAGAACAGAAAGTGGACAGAAGGTGGACAGAAGACAGACGGGCTGGGAGGAGCTGACTCCCCCCCCCCCAAACCTCTGGGAAGCAGCCCCAACCTGAGCCCGGCGTGGCAGCCCCTCTCCTGGCAGGAGGTGGGAAGAGACAGTGAGGGGCATGAGGCCTCCAGCAAGGCGCCCGCCTGTTAGCCCACAGCTGCGGGAGGATTTTTAGCTCACAAATACCGTGTTCCTGTGAGAAGGTACACATTTTCACATCTATTAAATCGCTTTGCATGGAAGTGTACTTTCTTGGTACCATAGCAACTGTGCCTTCTTATCAGATTTAAATTTTTTTACCTTGTGCTGCGAAAGCTAATGTCACACTTCCTAAAGTCGGTGGCTATGACATGCATGTAACATGTATTTTTTAGAAAATAATAATCTTAGGCTAAAAAGTCACCAGAACCACACACTGATTGATTCTGTGCTGATGGCCGCAGATGAGGACCCAGCTGGGTGTCTCCCCACGGTGTGCTGACGGCTTCTGAGCCTCAGTTTCTTCACCTGTAATCGGAGACTATAGCAGGCCCACCGCACAGGGCAGGCACAGCGACTCGAGGACACGCAGCGTGCGGAGCTGACTCCTGCCTCTGACTTCAAGCGCAGAGTCGGCAGGACTGGTGACCTTGTCATCCTTCACTCTGCTCCTTTTTGGTGGCTGCCATTGACGCTAGTGACGTTAAGGGGTGAGTCTGAGGTGGCTGCCCTCAGTAAGTGCCGCCCTCCAATTTTGTCTTTTCTGCTCATCCTATCTGTGGTACACTCCGGGGAGGAGCTCGGCAGCCCTGGGAGGAAAGCACGAGGCATCAGGGCGGCTTCAGCGTTAGCCCTTCTCTCAAAGTTCTCTCACCACTCAGCCTGGCTTCTTCTTAATACGTGCTCTGCATTCAGGTGCTGGAGGTCCAGGGCAGCCTGCAAACATGTTGGGATGTGTAGGGTGGCCTCCAGTTCAGGGAGGGAGCGACAGCCTCCAGCTACGTGGAGCAACAGCCTCCAGATACCTGACAGCTCAGGTACGTCCTTGGACTTAGATAGCACCCGGGGACATATGACCTTGCAGCCTGCACTCTGCTCCCCCAGGTGTTCAAAAAGCTGTCTTCCCTCCAGCACGGAAATCTTGCCCCTTTGTCAAACATAACACCACTGAGTGTGCCTGGAGTTATTTCTTCATCTTGCACTCTGTTGCATCAGTCCATGAGTCTGGTTATTGTTGTTTGACAGTGTCATGCTGTTTTTATCACTGTAGCTTTGTGGTATAAGTGAAGTCTAGGATTGTGATATCCCCTCTCTTCTCCTTGTCACTCAAAATTATTTTTGTTCTTCTAGGTCTCCTCTAGTTTAATATGATTTTAAGGATTGTTTTACCCATGTCTGTAAGGAATGTCATTAGTATTTTGATTGAGGATGCATTAAACTTATATAACAGTTTTGGAAGCATGGCATTTTGACTATTTTAGTTCTGTTTATCTAGGACTGGGAGCTAACGTTTCATTTTCTGATACTCTCTTCAATCTCTTTATTCATAGTACTAGAGTTTCCATTCTAGAGGTCTTGCACTTCCTTGGTTAGGTTAATTTCTAAGCACTTTATTTTTCTTCTTGTTATTGTGAAGAGCATTGTTTCCCTAATTTTCCTCTTGGTGAGTTTGTTATTGGTGTCCAGGAATTCTAAGTGAGACATAAAGCACACCAAACACTCATGACCAAAATACCTCTCCTTCCACACTATACTATACTCAAAATCCCAGAAGTCCATCACAGGAGCCAAACCTTAAAAGGTGTTAAAGGAAGGCAGCAAATCCCATACAAAGTTAAACCCAGTAGAGTCACAGCTGACCTTTCTACACAAAACTTCTAGTCCAGGAGGGGTTGAAGTAAAGTGTTTCAAGCCCCAAAAGATAACAACTTTCCACCTGGATGGACACATCTTGAAAAACTTTCCTTTAAAATTGATGGAGAAACAATGTATCTGCACAAGGAACACTTCAGAAAGTCCATGACCACAAAACCAGCATTACTAAAAATTCTCAAGGGTGCCCTGGATAGACACAATGAAGCCAACAATGGTGATAAGTGAAGAAGGGTCACTAAGCCTGGTGGGTGAGCAGCTAAGCAAAAGCAGAAAAGTGAGGAAACGCACAACAAGAAGAGAAGGCGATAGCATAATATAAGTCAGTGACTCCGGTAACAACACTTAGGGTGGATGGTCTTGATTCCTCAGTCACAAGATACAGAGTGGCAGATGATCAAGAATAAAAACTCAGCAATGCACATGAAACACATTTAATTTTAAAAAGATATTCAGACTAAAAATCAAAAAATAGAAAACAATATTCCATGCAAGTAAAACCAGAGAAAAGCAGGATGTCATCTTGGTTTCAGACAAAGTGGATTCTAAGCTGAGATGAATCAGAAGAGAAAGAGGTCACTGCATATTAGTTAAGGTACAATTGGACAAGAAACATTAACAATTATGAACATATACACAATAAACACCGGTGCAGCCCACTTCATAAAACACACACTAATAGACACAAAAAGTCAATAAACATCAATAAAACAGTAATGGGGCCTCAGGAACCCACTGCTACAGAAGAACGGATCAACTAGACAAAAAAAAATCAGCTAAGAAATATCAAGGTGGACACAAACCTTTGAACAAATTGACCTAATCAGATACTGGCAGATTGTTTCATCCAACAACAATAGAATACAACTGTTTGTCTGTGAATTAATCCTTCTCTACTTTTCTAAAGAAACTGTGGAGAATTTATCCAGTGACTGGAATCCACTCTTGCTGTTGCATTGCTTTTCTACTGGACAAAGTCCTACAGGACACAGGCCGTGGGCCTCTCAGTCATTTTCTCTTCTTATCTAAGGAGAAAAGGGATCAGTGAAACCTGCTGATTAACAGGAGTGACTGGACTGGACTGCGCTTTCAGATCCTCTAGTGTTGGAGATTCTGAGCGAAGAACTTCATGTATTCCGTTTCTAACCTTTTGTTGTAAAAATTCTAATAAGCACTAAAGAAGAGAGACAAACCCCCAGATACCGGCTTCATTTAATAATTATTAGTATTCATCTGTGTTAGCCTGAGTATTTTAAAAATATATTAGTGATAAAATATTTCATCTTTGGCACAGCACTATATATTTCTTCAAGAAAAAGATGTTTACTTATAAACCACAATACTATTATTAGACTGAACAAAATAGATGGTCTTCTTTAATATCACCTAATGGCATGTCCATATTCAAATTCCTCCATGAGCTATTAAAATGTCATATTACAATTTCTTCCATCAAACCAAGCACCAACAATATGCACACACTGTATGTCAATGTTACGAAATTTGATTATCCTTTGACCTAGGCATACCCGGCCTTTCTATCCATGTCACTGCCTTGCTAAGGGATGCAGAGAATTTTATGGCTCACAGCAGCTGGCCACATCAAGACAGAAAATTGGGTTGTGGCAAAGCTGGCTAGAGAAGTCGATATGACAGGTTAATTGTAAAATCCAGGGACCTGGGTGCAGAGCATGTGCACAGAGGTCCCAGAGCCCCCCAGGAAGACTTCTGGTGAGAACCCAAGAAGGTTTTCTCCAGTTAACCTGGACCTGGTGTCAGCCTGGGAAGCAGGAGATTCACAGAGACAGTCACACACAGCTCTCAGTTAGGCTGCTCAGGACGCCGGCCCTCGGGCTGCAGGGTGGAACGTACTTCTTTTCCTACTTTCACTCTGTCCAGACTCGTTCTGCAGATCTTTCTTTTTCTCCTTTCAATAGAGCTTCGCTGTTGTTTGCACTTGTCTTGATCAATCCTTTGCTCAGGACAGAAAGACTTTAGAAAGCATCTGCAGGAGACTCCCGCAGCCCAGGCCCCAGCAATAATGTGGCCAAAGCCATCCTTGCTCTCTGAGGAGAAGACGGAGGCTCACGCGTCTCTGGGAGGCCAGTGTGGCCGCTGGGAGTCAGGGAGTCATGGTGTTCGGACTGAGACTTGTCTGTGTCTCAAAGCTGTGCTCATGCTGCTGCCCTGTTCACCTCAGGAACTAAACAGTGAGGGAGCCAAAAACTTTAAACTTCCAGAAGCAACAGCGCCTGTGATTTTGCTTCCAGCACACTCGGACAGACATTGGGTATTTCTGCACAGAAAAGGGACAAGTCAGGGTGAAGGGGCGACTGTGCCCGAAGGGACTGGAAGTGGTATTTGCCCACCATTCTGGGCAGGCAGATTCTGTGCCGTAGGTCAGGGCAAAGTACGAGATTCTCACCTTTAAACAGGATTTCAAGCTGCTCCAGCAAGCAGAACCTGGAGTTGGCTCGTATCTCCTATTTACAAACTGAACACTGAATGACTCACAGAACTGCAGCCCCGGCATGGCCCGTGAGGAGCAAACGTGGGCCCTAGCTGTTGTGTGCTCTCTGTGCTGAGCTCCTCCTAACGAGGGAGCGTCAGGGACTCCACTGCCGGGAGAATTCAACTTTACGAGGCTTCTGCTTCCCTCAAGCTCTTTTAGGCCAGGCTGCTCTGCAGAGAGATTTGTACAGCAGCTTCCCTGAATGCAAACGCTAGCTGATAAAAGCTCAATAGCTCTGAGAATTGAGTTACAACCTCTCTCCCTCCTCACACACCCAGAGTGCAATTGAGTTTCAAGATTCCATTTCTTCCATATTGCTGCAACTTAGGAATTCACTTTTGAAATCCTGATGTCTGATGAATGAATTTTTTGAATTTATGTCCTCAGAATATCCTATGGGTATTTAATAGCAAAGATGAAGAATTCCAGATATCTGGCTGGTTTGCTTCAGATCTGGCCGCATCTCACAACAAGCTCGGGAGATCGACATGAAGGTACCTTTCTCCAGAAAAGCAGGAGGGAAGACACGCACCTCGCAAAGAGGAGGCTGTCGTGGCCCCTGCGGACGAGGGGCTCACCTGGACATCGTCAACATGGAGCAGCACGTCTCGCTCAGAAGGCTCTTCAGACAATTCTTCATCCTATAATTCCAGTTTTCAAAAGTCACCCAATGCACGTTTCTTTTATGAGCAGACACTAGACCGTGGCACGAGAGCCTAGTTATTGAAACCACAGGAGACAAGGAAACAGCAGTTGGAAGCCCTTGAAAGCCGGACTGCGCACGAGGTGTTGATGAGACGCAAGTGAGGGGCCGAGTCGCTTCTCCCATAAAGAGGGTGATGCATGGGGTCTGCAAAGTCGACGTGATACCTTGCGAGTCATCAGCTGAGATACGATTTCAACTGAAGTCCCTATTGCAGTTGGTTTTTTCTAGTGTTTAACAGAGCCCATTTCCAAAGAGAATTCAAAGACTCGTTTTCCTGATAAAAAAATCCCACCTAAGGATCCCGAGGAAAGCTGATCAACCGCTTAGATTCCCCAGAACTATTCCAGTTCTCCCAGGTCCTAGTCCATATGGAGTGTTTCTGCTGGGATTTTTCACTACTGAGGCTTTGCTTTACAATGGGATAAAATGAAGAAAGATCGATATCAATGGTGAATAATACATAACAGCTGAAAGCTGCCCGCATTCATTGGCATCCACAGACTCCACAGTGAGGAGGACGAGTCGCAGTCTGACCTGGCTCTTGAATGAGGCCCAACTTCCCAGCACCTGCCCACACTCTTCTCTGCACAGTCCGTCAGCATTGACGGTGAGGGCAGCGAGTTTTCCAGCACAAAGAAAAAGCGGTCCCTGGAGTCTCCCAGTATTGGCAAAGCTTTTCCTGTACCCTCAATTTCCACGAGGAAGACCAATCACTGAAAATACGGCCCCAGATTCTTCCATAGGGAAATCAATAACAAATCAAGTAGCTATTCACTCAGATTTATTGGCATAACCAGGTGAGGCAGCCAAAAACTCTACGAGGGGCTTGTTGACTATGAGACAGGCAGTGAGGACAAGCGAGTGGCCAAGCGTGCACCCGGGTGTGAACTGCTGCCGCTGGGGCCTGGTCGAGCGGTGACTCCGACGGACGGTCCTCGGGACGCCGGGCAGGTTCCGTTCCACTTACAGCTGGGCGAGGCCGATCCATCTTAATCTCGGCCCAGCCCACGAGCGAGAAAGGGCTTCTGGACACATGGGGCTGGCGCTCGTTCTGAACAGGTCCGTGCTGTCCATGCACGAAAATCTGTGGGGACCTTTCATTGACCTGCCGGTCAGAGAAGTGGTTCGTTCTCAGGATGTATCTTACAGAATCTTTTAATGGTGACGAGCGATTGACAAGCAGGTCACTCTTATGGACACTTTGGATGCCTAGAAGAGCTGAACTATTCCGCAGAGAGAGCTGCAGCCGAAATTCTTGATAACACTGGAGATAGAACAAGAACTCCGATGCGTGCTGACAGTGCGCTACCCTCACATATGCTGATGTGTATTTTAAAATCCAAACCTTGCAATTAAAAAGAGAAAGCATGCAGATAAAGACCATCATTTTCTCTTCATGCTTTAAGATCCCTCTTTCTCTGGCTACGGTGTCACATGGCCCTGGGGTTGTGTCATCCAGTTTAAATAAAATTCTGCCTGCCATGTTGACGCTTCTTTTAAAATCCCACCTTGTCTCTGAGAAAAGAACTATCTCTCTACTCAGAGCTTTCACATTTCCCTACTCACTTTTACAGCTGAATTTATTTATAAAAATAATTGGAGATGACTGACAAGAGTCAAACTTCACGCTCCTGGGCCCCGGGGACGTTGCTATCAGAAGAGAAGGCTCGGAGCACACAGGTGCACATTCCTGGTTAATGTCCAAATTCTGTCAACACAATGCACGTTTCAAGGAGCGGGCTGAGGAGCTGAATTGTCCTTGATTCAGAAAAACAGGTTCTAATTCCAAACATCTGCTTCTTAGAAGTAATGCCAGTCAGTCAGGAGGCACAGAGTGCCTGCTCTGAGACCGAGGCCTGGCGTTTCTGCCACCACTGCTGTCAGGGAGAAAACACTTACCCAGGTGCGATCGCTCACCTCCACACTTGGGAGGAGAACAGGCCGAGATCTGGAGTGGACAAGGGGGACATTGAGGTGACAGTGGCAGATAGGGTGCCCCGCACGAGGTGGTTTGCAAAAAATAGCCCTCCATGGTGCTGGAGTCATACTCTCAGCAGTGTGCCTCTGCGTTTCTCTCCAGGAGGCCCCTGCATGTGGAAGGGGCTACAGTGTTCTAGGTCATGAGTCATCCCACCTGAGCCCTTGAGGGAGCCTAAGGACGCCTCCTTGGAAGAGAAAGGCTCTTGGCAGAGAGCCACATCCACTGACACCCAGGGACAGACAGTGACCCGTGCGGGAAGAGCCCACCTGGCAGCAGGAGGAGCCCAGATTCTTGAGTCCCAGCACAGAGAAAAACATGTTGGGTCCTGTGCAAACGGTTCAACTACTGAGTGGCTTGTTATGAGCTCAAACTAGTTCACACCTGCCAGCGTCTCTCTGTGTCTGTCTCTCCGTTTCTTTCTCCCCATCCTTCTCCTCCTCATCTCACAGCTCTGGCAAAGCTCACAGCACCCCCACCTGAAAGAACAGATCCTACCTGGAAATAAGGGCAAAGGATGCCAGTCAGATGCTATCTACCAAACTTGTGGGTCTCAGAATCCATTTTCGACTCTTAAAACTAGTGAAGGTCCCAAGAACTGTTACATCCTTGGGTAATATCAATTTACCACAGTAGAAATTAAGCTGAGGAAATGGTGAAACAAACGAAAACAAAAGAACGATATATAGCATTGACTATCCTTGGCTATCTTTCCACAGCGTTGCTTATCTGTGATCAAACTACTCCGAAAATACTAATGTTGGTCTGAACTCTCAAAAAGAAGGAGGCCACATTCAGATAGCTTATACTGCATTGTAATTATTTTATTATTAGTTACTACATTCATCTTTTACCGTGCTAATTTAGAAGTTAAATGTGATCACACATACCTGCCTATGGGAGAATATAGCAGTAATCGGCTTTCGGGCTGTCCAAGGGTCAGCCATCCACCCAGGGTCTTGGAACAGAACCCTGTGGTGAAGAGGACATTCTGTTCTCATGACCTTGACCACTACAGCAAGGGTGACATCCCAGGTCCAATGACCATCCCCCAAATTCACCATACACACAAAAAAATTAAGAGCATGCAAATTTGAGGACTTATTCAGCCCTCATGGACCCTGAGGATGGACCTCTAACTTGGCTAAAATGAAAGGACCAGCTGGATCAAGGTCCCAGAGACTCCCAGGCTCTCACACTGTTTCACAGTTCCATGAGATTTTACTTACGAAGATAATAATCTGAATATAAACATTAAGTGGCTCGTTCATTAGAAGGCTCTGGAATTCACTACACAATGGCAAAATACATATAGTAAATAAGTGTTCATATAGAGTAAACACTCTAAAAATTATTATAATCACTGCATCTCCATGGTAATATTATTTATAATGAATTGCATGCTTACATGGGGATTTATTGAGCTAAGTGGAGAACTAATTACAAGCAGCCTATTCAGATCTGAAACTGTTTCTGCTCTCGAGGCGACCGTGGGGAGAGTCTCTGCTCTTTATCCAGGTGAGAGGCAGTCCTGGCCTCTGCTACAGACACCTCATGCAAGTCTCCCTTGTTCCTCAACCTTTTGTACCTCACTCTGTCAGTCAGGCTCAATGTGCCACCATCTTCTCGAGCTCAGGACCCTGCCTGAGACCTGCTCCAGCTGCAGTACTTTCTACAGCTCTGAGCAGAGGCGCTTCTCCACCTTCATGACGTGGGCCTTGTCATCTCCCTCCTGTGGGTGAGAAAATTGTCACCAAAGCCACTGGCCAACTTCAAAGTCAAAAGAGAGTAAGACTCAGCTGGCCACATTCACCGTCAAAAACTTCTTGTTTACCTGTCTGGTCTGGTGCAGTGCTCAGAGGTAGAGATTTGAGCAGGGATTATTAGGAAAGCCCAAAATAAAGCCTCCCAGCCCCGAACGCAGTCAGCCAGACAGGAGCAGTCCCTTGGAAGTGCCCATGATACAGGGGGATGGCACCCAAAGATGAGCAAGCGCTGGGTCTACTGGGAGCAGGAAATATGGTCACCTGTGGGAGACGGCGAAGCTTCCAGAAGGAGCATGGACACACTCTGCCAGTGGCCACAATGGTAGCTCCAGGGGCTCTGCTCACACTCAGGCTCAGGCTACTCCTAGCGGCAGGTGGTCCTGTGTATCCTCTCTTGGAGGGCCAGCTGGGCTCGGCAGAGAGATTGTCCCACCCATCTCCCAGGCCCAGCACAGAAGGCAGCGTGGCTCCCTCCTCCTCAGCTATCCTGGAAGTCCGGCTGCCCCGCTGTGTGGAAGCCCAGCTGGATCTCTCCGGACCACAAGGCCTGGGAAGCACTCACGCCCCGCTGACTAAGCGCAAGGCCTGGGAAGTACTCACGCCCGCTGAAGCCTTTCCACATTGTCATGGAGAAGAGAGGCACAGTGCAGGGACTCATATCAGGTGGGCTCAGTGTAAGGTGACTGGAGAGGGGAAAAGCCCTGGCGGGTGTGTGGCCTCACCCAGCTCCAGCACCCTCACACACAAAGGGCGATGTATGCACCTGTCTGGTGACATCACTCCCGGTGGGGACACGGTGAGCTTCGCACAAGCCCAAGGGCAGAGGAAGAGGTGAAGAGCTGCTGTGTGTCATTCTCACTTCAGCTTGTGCTCCGTGGCCACAGCCGCTGCCACCACGCTCTTGCCAATGCCAGCTGATCCCAGCTGCCTGTACCTGTTAGAGTCAGAGTCAGCAGGTTGGTTGTTCCCATCATGGAAATGTCCGCAGGCCACACAGTTCACACACATATTCTCAGAGACTGAAGAAGAGTTTGGGATAAAGGCATATCTGAGTATAATTTAGAGTTCAAAAGGTTGAACTAGGCATCCCCTAAAGGCCTAATTTTTCTCATCCCACTGGGAAGGCAACATCTCCTTAGATTGTACCAGGGTCCCAAATCTCTCCCAAGGTTTGCTCCTGACACCTGGTAGACCAAGGGGCACTCACTGCAAGGTCCTTTCTAACTGACATGCGCCCCTTCAGTGAAGACCCTGATGGCCGCGTCAAAACCAGAACAAAGTGTGCTGCTTCCCCGCCGTCCTGGTCTCCAGGATCCCACTGTGGCTCACACCACACCGCTGCTGAGGAAAGACCACTGCTTCACATCCCTGGCCCCGCCAGCCGGCCCAGCAACTCCAGGACAGGGCACCCTTAGGGCCGTGTAGCTTTCCAGGATCATCTTTGGTGGGTGTGAGGAGGGGTCCCCACACATAGGCTTTGATCTGATCTACTACAGAGCAGAGATGGGGTCCAGGGAAGCCAGTGTCTGGAGAGACCCAGCCCACAGGCCAGAGCAGAAGCCAAACTCAGGGCCACTAGGGCAGACTCAGACTCGTGAGGTGGGGCATGCCCACTGAAGAAGCAGAGCCTGGCGAGGAACCTTGAATCCTGCTGTGGGCAGAACAGAGGCTGGCATGCCGTTGTCATGGGCACAGACAGTGGAAATAGTGCCCTAGATTGGGCTCCCGGGTCACTGGGGAAGCTCTCCCTTCTCCTCGTGGTTGCTGGTTCTGTTCCATCTACATCTTCTCTCCCCCAGCCCTAGCCTGACAAGTGAACACTGGCCCTGTCCTGGATGCCCAAGCTGATGCCATACACAGAAATCACTGCCCTCAGAAGTTTCAACAAGTGCAGGCCTGGTCTGCCCACCACACGCTGGGCTTGGAGAAAGGCTGGGGTGGAGAGGAATGAGGAGGCCTCCTTGGAAGGTTTATCGAAGCTGAAATCTGCAGCAGTGGGGAGAAATCAGGGTGATCCTGGAACTCACGCAGCTGGCCAAGGTCACTTGTCTGCCCATGGGGACAGCCCCGAGTCAGGGCAGGAAGGGTATGAGCAAAAGGGGTGAGACCCACAGCACCGCTCTCTGGATCCATTCTGAGCATGGGAGACCTGATTTCCTTGGCTCTTAGAAGCAGCTCTCTGCCCATCATACAGAAGAGGCACAGAGCCCTGCAGGAAAGCCCAGCCCACACCCCAGAGCAGAGGACGGCACGCTGGGGGCTATCGGTGGGAACACTGCAAAGCCTTTCCACATTGTCATGGAGAAGAGAGGCACAGTGCAGGGACTCGTATCAGGTGGGCTCAGTGTAAGATGACTGGAGAGGGGAAAAGCCCTGGCGGGTGTGTGGCCTCACCCAGCTCTAGCACCCTCACCCACAAAGGGCGATGTATGCACCTGTCTGGTGACCTTTGCTTTTTCAAAGCAAAACTTGACAGATTTACAAAGGAATCTTAACTAGAGAGTGAGAACAGCTCCAGTTTTTCCATTTCCCAGGGAAGCCTTCTGCGGACAGAGGAGCTCACTTCTGACCAGTATTTAACATCCATCAATTCTATGTTCAGTGGTCAAGTAATCTTGAATAATTGATCCCGGTGTCAATTGTGTCAGCAGCAGTAAAAGTCATGCTGTGGAAGAACTAGGATCTGAGTGTCCAGGCCTCGGGTGTGAAATGTGACATCACTCATCCCACCAGGGACTCGTGGGAGCTAAGAGTGTGAAGGACGCTCAGAAGCCTGCTGTGTTACACAGGCTCAGTAACCCTCTGCCTCCTCCACTGAGACACAGGCAGAAGCAAACTTACTGGGGAACGCATCCAGTACTTGGTGAGTGCTCAAGAAACACAGAGCTGTCAGCATCCCCATTTAAACACAGAGCTGTCAGCATCACCATTTAAACTTCACTCCCGGGCACTCGTATTGTTTAGCAGAATCCCACAGGGACAAAGACTGTCCTTGAGGACAAGCACCAGGACCCTGTGGGCTCCCCACACTCTAACATGGCGGACTTTCATGTCTGTGCTGACTTAGCCGAGACAATACATTTGTGCCACTCCTCTCTGTGAGGAGAATCCGTCTCACGGTGGCTCTGTCTCCCAGATGATCTGTCCATGGCTCCACATTCCAGTTAATTATAGCGCTGAATAATGTGGATGTGAGAAATCCATTTGTACCATTTGCCTTTATGATAGAATTTTTACTTTCCCCCCATGGTCTTCATTTCAATTAAGAAATTTCAAGTTTTATAATAGATCAATGAGTGGGGACCACATCATTAATTTAACGAGAAGGTTTATATGAGTATTCAATTCCTTTGTCAATTTTCTTTTCTTTAATTTGTAAAATTATTGGGAAAAAAATAAAATCGAGATAGAGATAGAACATTTAAAAATACCAAGAATAAAACTGCATAGAACTGAACACACACATTATAACTTTTGCCCATCTGTCCCCCAAAGCTTCTTGATGTCAAAGGTGGGCTTTTGCAGACATGGCTCCATTAAGGTGTTGATGCTCGAATCCAGGGTAAGAAGGGTAAGAAGGAAAGGACAAAAAGAAACCTATTGTTAGTAATTTGTGGTTGGCCTTGTTTTCTTGCTGCCTTCTACCTGGCTGCCCTGCTATAGACTGTCCCTCTCTGCCATGCCCCTCGGCCATGCCCCTGTGCCTTGAAGCCAGCCAGCTATGGACCAAACCCTCTGCAAACTGTGAGCCAACTAAACCCTGATGTTCGGTATTTTGTCTGAATGATGAGAAAATTCTCCAAAACACACACACACGCGCACACACACACACACACACACACACACACGTACAAAGGAAGATGCAGCAAGCTAAAAGCTGTCTGTGGGATGTCTGTATTGTGTCCTTCAGGATTCCCCCAGTGGGGAGGTGGGGAAGGGTGTGTGGGATCTCACTGTTACTTCTTACTACAACGTATGAGTAAATATTAAAATACTACGTAAAAAGTATACCTTTGAGCTAAATGTCACTTACTGAATAAGCTAGAACTAATTATGACTCTAAAAACTTGAAAGTTCAAACATTTTTTTTTTTTTTTTTGCTCAGAGTTACTAACTTGGATGGCCGCCCCCTACAGTGTCCTCTGGCCGCCCTCTTTCCGTGGACGGCGCAGATCTCTCTCGTTCTTTCCAGCCTATGTGTGTCCTCTCTCTCTGTGAGGAGCTCCCCTGTCCTTTCTCCAACCTTGAGCCCCAGTGCTCACCTCCAGCCCTCTTGTGCCCATCCCTGCCACTGAAAATCGAGTAGTCCTCGGAGACCCGTCCTGCCACGCTTCGCCTGCGCGAGTGCACTCCTCCCCTCGTGTGTTCCAGCCGCCACCGGCTCTCTTACAGGCAGCTGCAGCAGTGACCCTCTACCACCGATGCCCCCACCTCCACCGGCCCCCTCATGCCTGGTCTGCCATCGTGGCTCCAGGAGCTTTTACAAAACCAAATCTTACCACCACCCTCTGCACCTTCCCAGCTATCAAAACCAGAACCTTCACCCAACCGTGTACGATCAAAGTCTGCCATGGTGGCTTCTGTTCATTCCAGTAGAGAAAGTAGTGCTTCCCCCAACGAAGACCTAAAATGTGGCCTGTCCTCGGGCCCCACCCGAGCCCCACCCTGTCTATCTGGACCAGACATTGCTTTCTCTAGGGTCTCAGGGACAGGATCCGCTGCTGTAGAGCCTTACCTGTTCCTTCAAGGCTACGTACGTGAGCACACATTTTTAATCAAGGAATAACATGTGCACAGCCTTTATGAATTAAGTGAGGTATGTCTGACAACTGTATACTCATAAAGCTACCAGCCAGCAGGCCGCAGAATGAGTGCCTACCCAGAAGGTTGCCTCTCGCCTCTTCCAGGCAACCTGCTTAGAAGCAACTGGCATTCTTGCTAAACTCCTATGGTTATTTCTGTGGACTCCACAGTATTTTGATGCACACATTCATTGGCGGCTACTAGTAACTGTTTGACTGCTTTCTTTTCTCCCGATATGACTTGATTTCATTTTTCTGCCTTATTACATTGGTAGAGCATTCTATACAGTGTTGAATAGCTAGTGAGAGGGGGCCTTATAGCCTTATGCCCGCTGTCAGAGGGAAAGTGCCCAACGTCTTACCACCTGACTAATACTGCACAGGTAGTTAAGCCCATACTGCCCACACTGCACAGGCAGATTAAGCTTGTCTCTAGGCCCCAGAGGCTACTGTGTAAGGGGCACTCAAACTGTCTTTGCTGACTACTTGATCCAACTGCACTCTAATCTTTGGATGTGTGTCAGCTTGCCTGGACCACAGGGTGCCCAAAGAATCAGAGAAGCATCACTTCCAGGGGAGATCGGTATCTGAATCAGTGGTCTGGGGGAGTGGCCTGGGATTCACCCAGCGTCTTGCAGTCTGCGGAAGGCCAGGGTGGGACGAGAGGTTGGAGGGAGGGAGAGACGCACGTCATGTTGCTCCTGGGCTTACAACGTGAACCCAGGCCAGAGCTCCCTCTCATTCCTCTGTCTCCAGTGCAGATGGCACTCCGGGGACTCCAGCCTCCACGACCAGGAGTCTATCCTTCATCCGAGGTTTCCGGTGGGTCCTGTCTCCCTGGCAAATCCTAACTAACCCCCTACTCAAGTTATTCACCTCAATTTAAGGATTCATTTTTAATCTATCAACTGGGGTATTTGATCACCTCTGTCTTTATATCACATATTCGAGAAAAAAAGGTATACACACAGAGATATTCATTTGTTAAGCACCATGCCCACGCTGTGACTCCATGCCGAGGATCACGGATGCTCCATTCAGCGTCGCCCTTCCCTCTGTGGAGACAAACATCCTCTCCTGGCTCCGGGCTGGGGACACGAGGTCACCCCAGGAAAGCAAGCTCCACACTTCTCCCCAGCAGCCCACTGTCCCTGCTCACCACAGCCCCAGCCCACGCACAGGCCAGAGAGGCAGGGAGCCAGCCGTTCTGGTCCCTCCTGGCTACCACCTGTTCTCTGGTGCACCGAGATGGAAGGTGTGATGATCAGAAGCCGGCACAGTCTCCAAGAGGACACCCAGGGCTCTGCTGGGAGCTCCGGGAGGGGAGAAGGGAAGGGTGAGGTGAAGCGCTTGCTCCTTTCTTGGATGCTGCCTTGTGTGCAGTTGTTAAACCTCTGAGCCCCAGTTTTCTCGTTTTAAAACAAAGACATTAATTCCTACTTTGGGGGATTTTTGTGAGGTTTAAATGACATCATTCCCTTTATACCACAAAGCACAGAGTGCAGGTACCTAAGGGTAGATGGACTCTTGCTGCCATTGCCACTACTATTATTGCTGGTACCACTGCCACTGCAACCCCACAGACCCTAAGGCTCACTCGCTGGGACAGGGTGGTCCCCTCCCCATGCTCCTGGACTGGGTGACTGTTGGCTGTGCCTGGGGAGGTCTGCAGCAGGACTCCCCTACTTCTGTGAGGAGCACTGCTTGGACTTGCCTTCAGGCGCTCCCTGGCCAGATGGGTCGGGAGAGATAGCTCAGTGTTTGCTCTGTAAAAGACCCCAGACTGGCTACAGTGCCAGGAAGTAATCATAGACAAGTCCACACCTTTCAGTTCTTCCTTCTCTCTTGTGAGCCCAGCAGGGAAGTCTAATTAGCAACTTCCTTCCCACTTCTACCTGGCCTTCAGTCTTGCTGCTATTTAAATGAAATGTTCTGCTTTCAGCAACAGCACACCTCCTATTGTAAAACGCAGGATCGATAAGGGGAGAAACCACACCAGAAGCTGGGATGCAGTTCAACCCACTAGCAGCCTGCAGCCAAGGCTGACGCTCTGCTTAGCCAGCCAGCAGGGACAGAAAGCGACACTGAGCAACCTGGGCTCTCAGAGCTGTCAGAGCCCTTTGGTATTTGGGTGGCACATCCCCCGGCATCCTGTGGGATGCTCGCTTTCTGCACTGTCACCCACCTCCACTCCGGGCCTGACAGAGCCATCCAGAGTCACCAAGGGCATGCCACGTGCTTCTAGCAAAGCAGGGGCCAAGGGTGGGTCCTCCCACAGCACAACGCCCAGCGCAGGGCGAGCCTTAACAGACAGTCCTTGTGCTTGCTGCGCCATCTTCTCGGTCCTCCTTTGTCTGTGGATGAAATGGCTGACTAATTACAGCTGAGCTCTGAAAACGCAGTAAATCAGCTTTCAAATCCACTGTGCATCCATTTCCATGAGCCTAAAACACTTGCAGATGCCAGGAGCATGTTCCAGGGAAAATATTTGGTCCTCCACACCCCCTTGCCAGAGAATGTAGACTTCCACAGATGCCCCAGCAGCCAGAGATTACCGGCCTCCTGCAGAGTCAGACAAAAACATAGGCTGACAGCAAGGAGAAAAATCCGTAAATGTCTCCCTGGACCATGCACATCTGTCCCCACATGTGTAAACATGTACCAACACCCGCCAGAGCGCAGCCTCCCTCACAGTGGGTCTCTGCAGGGACAGCCTCCCTGTCATCCACCTCCCTGGAGATCGCAGCGCAGTTCTGAAGAAGGGGTTTCCAGGTAGCCTGCTGCATGTTGTCCAGATAAACCTTGATGCCACTGCCTACCTGACTGGCACACAGGCTGTTCGGCTTTCTGCAGCCAGGTGGCACTTCCTAGCTCTCTTCTCTGCTGCCCGGTGGAGACTTCCCAGGCCTGGTGCCCCATTGCCTCCTGTGGCTCAGCCAAGCATGCATACAAAGCCCCCTGCTGGCTAGGTCATGGTTATGAGTATTTAGCTATCTATGTCTTTCAGGAGATGCGCTCCATGCCAGAGAGATGCCCTAGCATGGTATCTGCACCTTATTGGCCACCAGATGGATCCCCACATATTTCCCCAGATACCTCCACACCACAATTCCATATCACGCTGCTCCTAAAGTATTTGTCTTATGATAATCCATTCAAAGGGAACTGTTTATTGGCCCCTGCACAGTTGCAAGGACAACCCCTGTGGCCATAGGCCAGTTGTATTTCTCTGATGTGATGACCTGTAGCCCAAGGCTATCACCTCGAGCGTAGTCACCAACCCACCCGTGAGCCACCAGCTGCCTGTGACGGTCCAGGCTTGGCAAACAAAACTGAGGCAGGATGAAAATGATAGGGATAGTTAGGAGGACGGCTCAGGGTTCTCCAGGGACAGTGTGTCCCAATGACAGCCCTGCCTGGAGCAGAGGCCACACCCATGCATTCACACTGGCACCCCTTTCTTGGGAGAGGCACATGGGGAGGCTCTGAGAAGGGAGTTTCCAACAGTGCCCACTTCCTTGGGACAGGGAGGGTGTCTGCAGTGCTTTCTTATTGCTTTCGTTATCACTTACGCTGTACCTACACAGCACACAGCCCTTACCCCCTGGAAGAACTAATACTATCTACCCTTCTTTGGAGCAGCTGCAGGCCGGTGAGCCACAGGTGGGTTTGGTGGATGCTGTGCCGGCGCTGACACCCTTGGCCTCTGCTCTGACCCCAGCCCTCCACTCCGCAGCAGGCCAAGAGCAGCCTCTGCCCCCACCCCCAGCTTCTCCCTTCCTTCTCAGGGTAGCTTGGGCTGCAGCAGGCCGTGACAGCCAAACCCTCCTCAGAGTCACGTGTTCTAGCGTCAGTGATTTCTCAAGTTTTCCCACAACCCTGGGATACGCTGAAGATTTTTTAAATTTTTAAAAATTTTTGTATATAAAACTATCTTCTTGGATTTCTTTTATGACATGTTTTTCATGCTAGCAAAAGTTCCTCATGACTTTAGAACATGGGTAGCTAAAAACAATCTTTAAAGAAGAGAAAACAGAAGGAATCATTCTCCTGGCTAATAGTACATGGGATAAAGCCAGAGCTGTTGGATAGAGCACTTCCAGAGAAGTGGGAGACACAGGTCTGTGGAAGGAGAAATCGACACACCCAAAGGCTGAATGCTCAGGGCTCAGAAATGCATCCACGGAGGAGGAACGAACTGTTTAACAAATGCTCCTGGAGCAGGCAAACTCCCCGGGCAAATTGCATCTCACTCTGCCCTCGATCACACCTTGGGCAAGAGATATTTCAGAATTAAGTAATCTAAAATGACCGTGAAGACCTCCAACTGTAAAACTTTTAGGGAAACAAATGAACCAGACATTCCCAGGACCAGGACACACAGGGGCTGCCTGATTTTGAGCCAGCGTTGGTTCTCAGAGAGGCTCATCCTGAAGGCTCTGGTTCTGAGCAGAAGACTCTGGGAAGCACAGCGCTACCTGCTCTGCTCACATCCGCTCTGTGGACAGTGGCGCTTTCTGGGAGCATCCCAGACCAAGCTGGCCATGTACCCTGATCACACCTTCCCACCCACCTGCCAGCCAGTGGCGCCTCCCAACAGCCCACAGTGTGCAGCTCCCAGCCGTCACAGGAGGCCGGGAGGGCGCCCACGGAGGACGAAACCACCCCCAGAGCTACATAGACACCGCCGAGCTTGGCCACACTGAGCCGGGCCTGTGGTGCTGTCTCTCTCACTCTGCTTAATTCATGTTTCATTTCCACTTTCTTTAAACATACATGGACCACACCCCATTCAGGTAAAGCAAATGCCAGCCCTGCGCCACACAGGCACACACAGAAGACTGAGGCCCGCTTGTGGAGGCCAACATGGCCGCAGGAGCCCACGAGACCCCCGCGGGGCTCTGCAGGAAACCTGCAGAGGAGAGAGAAAGAGGAGGGGAACAGAGGGGCGGAACAAAGACCTCACCATCTAACCTTGCAGCTGTCTTCGAATTGGCTTTCTTCACTCACACAATCTGTGTTTCAAACTTTGTCAACGTGATCTGATTTTTTAAGTAAAATTAAATTAAAATGGGATATTTTTGCAAGCTACTGATTGCCCCAGTCACTGATACCTCTGAGGCACTGCACAAGAAATCTGGGTCAGAATTATTAGAAACACAGACTGCAGAAACCCCTTCTCCCTCAGCGCCTGACCCGCACCTGTGCCTTAACCTGGACTTGATTGATGTCATTCAATTCTCAGCACAGTGCTGGGGCTCCGTTAGCCGCTCTGCACTGAAGCCTCGGCGAGGGCAGAGAAGCACTCCCCCGAGACGCCAGCCAGGAGAAGCAGCTTGCAGAGAGGCCAGCGGGCAGCCACAAGTTACCCTGGGTGCCCCAAATGAGCCCAGCCAGGGAGAAGTAACGACAGGGATTTAAGACCGAAAAATCTGGGTCTCTCCCAGCAGAGGCACTGCCTGTCTTTCAACAGCAGAGCAGTTCTGTGAGACTGTGCTCAGTTCTCGGGTCAGGCCAAACCCACAGGAGCCGGTGGCCCAAATCTACAAATGTTTCTACCCGGTGAGATTCCCTGAGAGGAGCCGTGAGAGGCCTGTGACTCAGGCCCCAAGCTCACAGGACCCAAAATGAAGGCCCGAGAGAGGGGGGTGGAGCCCCAGTTCTGCAACTCTCCAGCCACGCTCCCTGGCTGGCGGGCAGGGGCAGTGGCAGTGTGCTCTGAAGTGGCCACCCACAATGTGCTGAGCAGACGAGACTCTGTTTGGCACCTCTCACTGTGTCCTTGGTGTGACTGACCTGAGGGCTCTGCCCCTGGGAGTCCAGGGTACACGAGGGCTCCAGCCAGAGGGTAGAGCTGCCCCAGAGCGCTGCTGGCACCAGACACCAGGGAGCATGCAGAGCCCTGGGACTGAGAGCGCCCTGTCCCCAGCTTTGCTCTAAATTCCAGGAAAATACTACATAACACACAGCACTTCTTATCAGAGGCCACAGTTTTATTTACTGGTCAGCCTTACACCATCTATATCATTCCTTTTCTTTTCCATTCTTTTTCCTCTTCTTTTTAAAAATTTAACCTTGCTGTTTCAGTGCTCTTGTCTCCTTGCAAAATCCCATAACAATGAATTGCAGTCGTGTTTTATCTGCACATAAGTGCTTTTGATCTTTTACCTCAGAAAGGCTATTTATCTGCACCTGAGCCTGCTCTCTGGGGAGAGGTCTAGGGCACCCGGAGGGCTGCGGCATCTTCCAGAAGGAGAACCCTGGGCTGCTAATCCTCCACACAATCTGCATTTTCTTTCTCTCTCACACAGCTTATTCTGAGTTAATACTTTTCTAAGTCTGCAAAATAAAAGTTATGCTCATGTTTTATCAAATGCTATCCAGATTGAAATGGTCTTTTTCTTTAATGTGCAACTGTTATCAGGTTTCTGGAGTGCTGGGGTCTCCTAGAGATTCTAGGTTCTTGTTCTGGGAAAGTGGACCAGACAGGCACATAAGGTAGGAAGATTTTATGTTTATTAATAGCAGGAGGAGAAATATGCCCTGCAGCGTGAGTGTGGGCCCATGACAAGTGGGAAAGACACAGGCTTCCTCACCCAAGAGCAGACGGCGGTGACAGAGAGCAGCCCGCAGGGGCGGCGCTCGCTGTATCCTCCACCCCTCGGCTCACGGCGCGTCTCGGTCGTCCTGTGAGAAGCTTGCCTGAGCTCTTGTGAGAACTGCAGATCACTTCCCGATCGGTTCCAGGTGCAGAGTTTGGTGCAGAGTCTGCAGAAGCATCCTGGAGCTGGTCACGTCCACTCTCCCGGCCAGTTTGCCGTGCCCTACTCTCTTGCCTCCCTACTCCCCGGTGTCATGTTTCTTTCCCCGGACAATTCTTCCTCAGGAAGAAAGTCCTAGCCCGGCCCAGCCTCCAGGTGCTGGGATGAGGTCTGTGTCCGTGGGAGACAGACCCTGTGCCTGACCGAGGTGGCTCCCAGAAAAGCCTGGAGCAAACAGACTGACTCAGCTGTAGACTTAGAGCCTGTCATCGATACAACCTGATTAGACAAAAGCGCTTTAAAATAAACATTACATTTAACCCCTCCAGCGACTTTCACCATTGAATCTTTTATTCTCAAACCTTATACTCTTTAAGTATATTGATTCATGTAAGAATATTTTATACCTTCCATAACAAAAAGCTGAGATTTTTTGCTATCTACATTATTTGTCTCTTGATATAAATTTCCGGCCTTTATCTTCTCCTCAAAGGAACAAAATTTAAATATGAATAATGAAAGACACTTCCAGAAACATAAACCCAATAATGCTTTCTGAGGTGCAAACTGCTTAATGTGAAACTTGGAGGCGACACAAAAGAGCTGAATGTTAGCAAATTATCCTCTCTAACTTGGCAGGGATGTGGTCCTTGAGCAGTGCCAGCGGGGGCGGAGGACGGTGGAGGCACTGGGCAGGTCCCTGGGAGACTGGGCTCGGGCAGCGTGTTCCAGAGAGACCTGGGGTGAAAGCGGCTCTTCCGACCCCCCATCACATACGGCTCACATCCTCACTCTCATTTGCAAATGAATTTCCAGAGACAGCTGATGTGTTAAAAACCGAAGTGTGAATGTGTTCCTTCACTATAAAAAAATAACTAAGATATTTATGGGGAAATAAGGAAGTTCTGATCTCAGCTAGGCGGTTAGCGTCTCTGTTCCTCCCTCTCCTCATCTCCCGCCCCTCTCACTCTTCCTTCCAAATACAAACAAATGCATGATGTCACCTCCACCAGAGGAGCTCAGTCAGGTCTGGGGACAGTTCGGCAAGGACCTCGCACAGCTCCAGCTGCTGATGGGGCTCTGTCTGTAAACAGCCACTAGAGTGACAAGTGCGACACCACCTCCTGTGCTCCGTGCCCTTCTTGTTTTCACACCCAAAGCAAAGTCAGCTTAAATTTGACCCCAGGAATCTAACTATCAAAACATTTACCGTTCCTGTTTTCTGAATCCAAACAGAGAAAGCTTCTCCAGAAGAGGAAGAGGCTATTTCCTGGAAGCAGGCAAAGTACATCGTCCTAAGTGACCCTGAGCTGGTCTCCTGATGCCCCAGTCCCCTCCCCATCTCTCACTGCAGTTGATCCCATTGTTGACGGTAATAGCCATGAGAAATAAGGTTTATTAACACTAACATTT
>PVIR01015057.1:0-39057 GCA_004026965.1 Petromus typicus | reverse complement strand
CAGCTCCTGATGGGGCGAGGAGATGAACTCGACACCTCTGCTGTTTCCTTGCGTTCAGCTTATCGCCTCACCTGCCCTTGCTCCTTCTGCTGAAAAGTCTAAATTGCATTCAGCACAGGAATCACCGCATGGGGATGAAATATTCACAGCAATTCCAGAACTTCTATTAATTAAGTATCTGTGCTGGCCCCACAGGGGATCAAATGTTATAGTCAGAGTCAGAACTGCATCAAAAAGGATTTGGGAAGATGGACTCTTTTTCCCCTCAGTAGAAGCTATTAAATTTTTCTGATTTTCATCCTTGGCTGCATGCTTATCACAAGTAATATATAGTAGATTCTCCTGCCACAATAATTAATATGTAAAATCACCTAAAGGTATCTCACATACGTATTTAATGCTTCTTTGTGTAAATTTTCAACTAAATATGCTAGAAAACAAATGTCAGAGAATGCAAATGTAATCATTATTTAAAAGTCAATTTTTTATCGGAGAATTAAGCTCTTTTATAAAAAGAAAGTTCTAGTTTATTCTTTATTTTGATCAGTAGCTACTGTGACTAAGAAATAAATGGATAAAGTAGATCCAGGTTCTGGAACACTCAACTGCTCTAGAAGAATGTGTGACTGGCGCAGAAGTCCCTCATCCTGCCGTCCGTTGCTCTCAGCGAGTTTCAGCCATGTACTGTTCACGTACCGCACAGCCACGTACTCACCCCAGCCGCAGAGTGTGGACTTGCAGCAGCATGACCCTCCTGAGCAGAGGCCTGAGCCACGCCCACAGAAGCCTGTGTGCAGCCTGGAAGAGAACCGTTCCGAGAACGCGGCAGCCTGTGCAGCAGGAAGGTGCTGCTCGGGGCCGTGAAGACCTTGGAGTTGTGTGTTACACAGCACGGACATGGCTACTGTTCACTTCTTTTTCTTTGCCAGGAAATTTTCACATTGCTGTATGAAAACTCATCATTTATAGATAAAAAATTGTAAGTTTAGTGTCATAAGCCATCAAATGTGATTAAGTCTAAACATTTTATGAAAAGCATTTTCAAACCTTCTCAACTTTTCCAACTTTTAAATGGTACAGCAAGACAGGACTTGGAACAGTAGCTGCATCTGAAGCCAGTCCCATGCTTCACCAAATGGTCATCTGCTGAACTTTCTCAGTGTGAAGTCTAGAAAATCAACACCTTCCAGCCTGCATGAATTACAGCTACACATCCAAACCCTTTAGTGCCTCTCAAATGAACTGAATTGTTTTCTGCCAATACAATCTAAATTAAACATAAAAACCATTAGGGTATGTCACAAGAAAAAGGTAAATATTATTTGTTAAAATATGTGTAAGGAAAAAAGGAGGTCAGTTTATGAGGACACGATCTAAAAATTTATTAAAAAATTTAAGACCCTATCTTTAAAGGGCTTTGTTTTAGTGGAGTCAGAAACACTAAGTATTTGACAATATTCCAACACTGGACTCTTCTCCAAACTGCACTTAGTGCTTTATCTCTTTTTTTCTAAAATTATACAACAAATATGCAAAGTAAAGGCCATAGCACATATTATCTAGACACTGCATTTCCAAGTTCAATTCTATTAAAATCATGACCAAGATAGAAATGTCTCTAATCCCTGTTACTTTTCAGTAATTTTTAGAAAGTTTTACCTAATATACTAAGGCAAAATAAATGAAATAAATTTGAAAAAGAAAGCATTTTTCTTCCTTTACAGATTACTTTTTGTATTCATAGAACTTGAGATTTAACAAGACAAAGAATTAATTTAGTAATGACACTAAAATACAGCAAATGGGGCGGGGATATAGCTCAGTGGCACCATGCCTGCCGTGCAAGCACAAAGTCCTGAATTTGATCCCTGGTGCCACTAAAAATAAAAACAAAAAACGCAAAACTAAAACATAAAAAATATACAAAGTTAATATTTTTCTCTAGATTAATAATCAATTAGAAATATAAGTGAAAACCTAAATAATAATCAAAACTATAAAATAGCAAAATTGTGACTTTCAGTTACAGGATCTAAATAAAAAGGTAAGCATAAAGTGGGAAAAGATATTTATAAAACATACACCCAACAGTAAAACTCATATCCAGAATATATAGCAAATTGTTTCAAATTGATAAGAAAAAAACAGAGAATCCATTTTTAAGAAATAAGATGAAAGACTGAAACTGAAAAGCATTTCATAAAACAAGTTACCCAAATGATTAATAAGCCTGTGAAAGGTAACCAGTATCATCACACATGATCTATTCTCCATCTTCATCAGAATGGCTCGAGTTTTAACCAGGTAATGGTTGGTTGGCAAGAAGACAGAATAACTAGAACTCCAACTATGCCAGCAGCAAGGTCAATTGGTACTAGTACGTCCTGGCATTTTCTGTTGGAACTGAACACCTGCATACACCCTAACCCAGCAGTGTCATCCCTGGAATACGCTCCATGGAAGTGTGCCCATAAGAACAGACATGTATAAGATTAGTTCTGGTTTTATTTATAATAGTCAAACCTGGAAATAATCTAGATGTTCATAAAAAGGCAGAAATGAACAAATCGGAATGTAAAATGGTGCAGAAGTTATGAAAAACTGTATGTTAATCCCCTTAAACTTAAATACAGAATTGCAATCTGGTCCAGAAATTTCTGAGTACGCACCCAAAAGAACAGAAAACATAGGTTCCAGTGAGTATTACACACTCGTGTTCACAGAACCACTGTTCGCCATCGTCAACATATAGAAGCAATGCAAGGGACTGTCAACAGATAGAAAGATCAGATATGGTATGCACACATGAAGGGGAACGACGTTCTAGCACATACGGCTACAACATGCACGAGGCTTAAAGACACAGAGAGAGAGAGAGAGAGAGAGACAGAGACAGAGACAGAGACAGAGAGACAGAGACAGAGAGAGAGAGAGACCAGACGCTAAGGGTCAAATGCACAACTCCACTCCAGTGAAATAGCTGGAATAGTCATAAGCACACACAGACAAAGTAGACAGGTTACACGGACGGTCAGAGGAGGGGAAGGAAGCAGCTGGCAATTACTAAGTACAGCGTTTGAGGTGACAAAGCTCAGGTGACAGCTGGTGGCAGTGGACAGACCACAGCGCAAATGCACTACGTGAACACCATGGCGCGTACACCCAAAGGAGCCGGGTCTCTCTGACAAGAATGGAGTCTCAGTCCATACACTACTCTTCATGTGTTAGTACATAGCATTTGGCTTTTGAATGGAATTCACAATGCTGTATAAAATTATATGTATATTTATTCATTTTACTGCCACTAACACCTAAGCTGTTCCCAATATTTTAAAGACCCAGTTTAGAAGTGGGCATCTGCATTGTACAGACATTTTTCAGAGGAAGAAGTAAAGGCATCAAAGAAACATATGAAAAAATGTTCAGCATCACTGGTCATTTGAGAGACGCAGGTGAAAACAATACAGAGATTCACCTCATTCCAGAAATAATGGCTGCCATCAAAAATCAACCAACAATAAATTCTGGCAGGACTGTGAGGAGAAAGAAGTCCTTCCCCATTGTTGGTGGGATTGTAGACTGGGGTAGCCCTGTGGAGATCAGAATGGAGATTCCTCAAAAATTGAAGACTCAAGGTCTCATTTGACCCTGCTATTCCCCTGCTAGGTACATACATGAAAGAGTTAAAAAAAATTCTCATCATAGCTACATATGTGGATCCATGTCTAGAGCAGCTCAATTTGTGATAGCTAAATCTTGGAAACAGCCCAAATGTCCATCAGTGGGAGACTGGATAAAGAAGATGTGATTTTTTTAGTAAAATGGAGTGTTACTCTGCCATAAAGAGTGATAAATTTGAGCCATTTATACTCAAATGTATGTATCTGGAGAACATATAAGTGAAATAAATAAGACACAGATGTGTAAATAACATATTTCTCTAGTATGAGAAACTAAAGGTGTAAATGAGGTCCAGAATGAATGATAGACACTGTGAAATAGGAAGAACATGTTCAAAGGAAAAAAAGGGAAAAGGGGTAGGGGAAAATAAAGAAGGGAAAGAAAAAATTCAATAGTAAAACAAAAAATGGAAATGAAGCTTGTATGTAAGAGAGGGTTGGGTTGTAGGGAAGGTAGGGAAAAGGGTAAAAATGAGGATCAAGGTATGTCAGGTATAGGTACAAATTTTAATGTTGAATGTGATCATAATGTATATGTAAAATGTACCAATAAACTCAATTTTAAAATATAAATGTCAGGGCCGGGGATTTAGCTCAGTGGTTCCAGCACCTGTGTTGCAAGCACAAAGGCCGGGTTTCAATCTCTGGTAACTACATACAACAATAGTGGACATGGAGACTCCGCCCACCTGCAATCAGTACCACACACTACAGTGCCGGGCGTGGTGGCTCACACCTGTAATCCCAGCACTTGGGAGGCAGAGGCAGGAGGACTGCTGTGAGTTCGAGGCTGAGCTTAGTGCCAGCCTGAACTACGAAAGCTAGACCATCTAAAAAATGAAAAAAATATATATATATATCAAACTAAAATATATTTACAACATATAAAACAAAAAAGTGTTAATATATCAGAATAGGTATTTTTAATTAATAAAATTAAACAAATGAATAATGAATGTGAACAACTCTCAAATAGCAATAAAAACACGAACTATTACTCAATTTCAATAGCAATTTTAAAATGCAGATATTCTTAGGGTTTAAGGTTAAAGTTATTTTCCTTTAACATCAGGCAAATTCTCATACACCATCAACAGGTATAAACCTGCGTAACTTAAAAAAAAAAAAACTATTTGACAGTACACACACAATCCACAAAACGTGCATTTCTTCCGAGAACTTAGCCTAAGGACATAACTATGCAAAGAAATAACTTGGCTTTTGTGAGCAGCGAAAACTTGGAAGGGTGTGCATGTCTAGAAAAGCAGAGGCGCCCCCCCCCATCCTGCCTCCGAGGCTTGCGGCCCGGGGTCCCAGCAGCAGCCCGAAGCCCTGCTCCGCCAGCACCTTCACTGGGCTCCTGCCCGAAGGTCATCAGCTCCAGGCTGCCAAAGTCACAGGAGCAGGCGGTGTCACCCAGGTCATAGAGGGGCCCCCAGGGGGTCAGCAAACTGCAGCAAACTCGCAGTTGGAAAATTGAAAGCAGCCCAAAACTGAGGCGGAAAAGCAAGAGTCCTCACAGTGCAAGGGACAGTACAAAAGAGAGAGGGACGCCAGGACTGCGGCTCGGTGGTAAAATGCTGGGCTCACGTGCATGTGGCCCCGGCTCGGACCCCAGAATCTAAAAGAAAGGAGGGAGGGAGCAAAAGGAAGGAGCTGATGACTTCTGTGCCAAAAGCCGAGAGCGACGGGTCCCACGGCCGTGGGTGACACGGCCGCCTCCGCTGGTGGACACGCCTCCCACACCAAGCCTCGCAGTGCACATAGCTCCTGTGCTGGCCAAGGCCTGGTCAAGACTTGTAGAAGCACCAGAAACAGCTGTTGTGAAGGAAACAGACAGACGCGCCCCATTCGCTTTGACTTGTTTTGTTTAATGTAATTCAGTAGGTGGAAATCAGTCTGCTTAAGAGATGAGGTCCTGTTTATTTCTACTCAACCACACGGAACTACAGCAGGACTGAGCTCAGGGCAGCTCGGAGTCCTGCAGGCCAGTCTCGCCTGCCCGGGCGGGGGGAGGACCTCTGATACAAAAAGTGCTTAAAAAGCAGTCTACTTGTAACACGCCTCAGACAGTCTACACTGCAGGTCTCCTGTGCTCACCTTGATCTCTGCTAGCAGAGTTCTCTGAGGAAAAGGCTTCCTTGCTGTCCTTGCCAGGGCCAGCAGCTTCTCGTACAGTCGTCTCCCACGTTTGCTAATATGCTGTGAAACACTGAATTTTTAAAATATGCTGTAAGTGTAATATTAAGTCATGAGCTAGTAGAATTTTAGACCTAACAATGTACCAATTTTTCTCACCCTGCTACTTACCATCTTCTTAAGGACAACCTGCCTCTAAATTTTAACTAAAGAACAGATAATTTTATAGGAAAGGTTACTCAGTACTTTTTTGGATGATTAGCATGAGAATTGTACATTGATTACATGTATTACCTGTGAGCAGATTATTAAGAAACAATAAATTATAATTGTAAAATGTAGAATCTACTCCACTGCCTCTGAGACCCACATCCTCACGTGGGCCTGTGCTCTCCTTTGCTTGGTCAGGCACAAACTGCCATTTCACATCTAATGTATGCTTGCCTGTTCTACACACATCAAGTTATTTCCAACATCTTTCAAAAACTGCCACCATGAGCAGCGGTGAAACAAATGATGCAACACATACACAAAGATGGAAACAGAACACAACGCACACTGATCACTGCTGATGCAAATTGGCGTCAGGGGAAAAATGACCACAATTCCAAGCTGTCCTGAAAAGAAACAGGTGTTTAATGGGGACCAAGAAAAAAGAAGGTACTTGGAAGGGGGCGAAGGTCAGAAAGGACAGGACTGTCTTCGTGTGGCAGTAGTGCCCCTGCAGAAAGCAGGCTGCGGTTTGGGTGTCCTCTGCCGGTCTCCGGGTGCGTGTGTGGGAGCCGGTTGCCGGGCAGAGCTGGGGAACCTTTAAGTGCTGAGCTCTAAGGCAGAGCCTCGGCCACCTGGGGCCTCGCCCTGGGGGGAGGGGGCGGCTCCTGGGGGACCCTGGTCAGCTCCAACTAAGGCAGAACGTTCTGCTGGTTGTTACAGAAAGGCCAGCCGGGCCACCCCTCGCAGGCTTCCTGCTCTGTCTCGAAACCTCGTCTTGGCGTGAACCTCCCGGAGACCCAAGGGCACAGCGCACGCCAGCGCCGCCTCCCCGAGCCGCCCAAGCTGTGAGCTGGGGAGTTCTTTTCTTTGTAAAGTGTGTTGCCCAGAAAAACCTTTAGACTGATTCAAAGCAGATGAAGGGTGCAGAAACCAGCAAAACTGAGTAAATTAAGGAGATGCCAAAGCACCAGAAGCCGAGTGGAGGGACACACGTGTGACTCACGGCAGGTCGCCGTGCTGCAGTTTAATTCATAGCTGTTTTTTCTGTCTTTTCTTCCTTTCTTAGTGGTATAAAAAGTACTGGGACCTAAACAATTAATGATTTTACAGTCAACGGAATAGAACATTGCGATTTAGATCTAGAATGTTTCCCAAAAGTCTTGTGTTTTGCTAAGTGGGACTCCAAGAAGGCAACCAGATCGGGAGAGCGCTGTGTTCATCCACGGCCTGACACTCTCACCAGTTCACGCCGAGCGGCTACTGGGGCAGGGCGGGTCAGAAGAGGTCACTGGGGTGGCCTGCAGGGTGGATCCCCCAGCTCCTCCTCCTCTCTCTGCCACCCTGCCATGTTAAGCCACCAGTCACCATTTCTACCTTGGAGCCAACAGTGCACTGTCAGCTAAAATAAACCTGCCTTCCTTCAAGCTGTGAGTAGTAGGTACGTTCTCCTGTGACAGAAAGTAACCACTAAGACCTCCAACCTCCTTGTTGATGTGGAAAGATGCCTGGGGAGGACTAAGTCTGCAGGCCAGGGGTAGAGGGCTTACTGAGCATGCCCGAGGCCTGGCTCAGTTCCCCTGCCACATACATCATCTTGACGGACGGATTGTAAGGGGCTCGTCCTGAACCTCACTAGTAACAGCGAGCAGCGAGACGGCCCACGGTGGGGAGGACAGGAACCCTGCCTAGTCTTTCCTGTTTTCCCATTTCTTAATCTGTGCGTTCATTTCATGAAAATCCATCCAGTTGCATGCTTAGGTTCTGTGCACATTTCTCCAAGTGTGTTATGCTTCAGAAATTGTTTTAAAATATCAGTGTTCAGCATTCCGTGGTGTGGCCCTACTTCTGGAGCATGTGTAGCTATGTACTCCCTGCTCCACGAGGCACACAGCTTTAACGTGCAGGCACACACTCCAAAGTACCAACAGCAAGTGCAGAAAGACAGACGCTTCTGCTGCCTTTTGCTCTCCTGTATCTGAAGATTATCTGCAGTACGCTATTGTTTTTGCAGTTGAAGGAACGATTCTATTTTTAAGACACAGACTGGACTTCAGGTGTGATCAAACATACAGTAAATAGGGCCGGGGATTTAGCTCAGTGGTCCTGCTGTCTGCCTGGCAAGCTCAAGGTCCCAAGTTCAATCCCCGGTAACCACACACCACAATACTGGGCGTGGTGATCACACCTGTAATCCCAGCACTTGAGGGGCAGAGGCAGGAGGATCGCTGTGAATTCAAGGTTTGCCTGGGCTGCATACCGAGCTCAGGGCCAGCCTGAACTACAAAGCAAGACCCTGCCTCAAAAAGTTTTAAAAAAAAAGTAAATATTCATTTTTTGAAGTTTTTACGACTAAAGACACTGCCACTAATCCCCGACAGGGCAGACTCCTCTCCCGTTCCCTGTCCTCGTCACTCTTGAAGCAGCTCTGAAGGCCTCTCGTGGGTCTCCAGTTCACGGTCGAGGCCGCCTCAGCGCCCTGCACTGACTGAAGACACGGCCCTCACAGTCACTGTAACCTCGAGGCAGAGCCAGAAGGCACACGGCCCAGCTGGAGGGCGAGGTGGATGAGATGCAGCGTGGCGTGTTCACAAGCCCGCCTTTCTGTCGGCTTCCACGCGGCGCCATCATCGCGCCATCATCGTACTTTTCATCATGCCTCAAGATGGGTAACGGCTTCAGAAAGCGGCAAGAAAAAGGAGATCAGCGTGTTCAAAGTGAGAGGAAGTACTTTGAAGGGGTCAATGGCCATGTGTCTTTTACTTTAGTAATCTTTTAAAAATTTACACACCCACTGTAGATGTCAATCGCACCACTCAGGCTTGTCACTGGTAAGCAGTGTACGCTGTTTGGATGTTGGGGGCTGTGCGTGGAGTGGGGGCAGGGTGTGTGGAAAATTTTGTTATCTTCCTTTCAATTATGCTATGACTCTAAACTTCTCTAAAACATAAAGCATTTCTTAAAATGAAATGCTAAAAGCACATGTACACAAAACAACACATGCGTATTCTTTGAACAGCGATTCCACTTCAGAGAATTTGTGTGCAGAAATAATTAGGAATGTGTACAACAATTTAGCCATAGAAATGCTCACTGAATTTTTTATCTTCTAACCCATACCAGTACTTTGTTGTTTCTGAGATCTTAGCCCACAAAAGATTAGAGGTACAGCTCGGCATGGTGGACCGGGCCCCAAATCCCAGCACTGGGAGGCTGAGGCACGAGGGTTGTGAGCTCAGTCCAAGCTGGGCAGTTTAGTGACTTAGCAAGACTTTCTCTCAAAATGAAAAAATAAGAAAAAAGTCTGGGGCTGTAGCTAGGATGAAGGCCCTTGAATCAAGCCCCCACACTGCCACCACCTCAACCAACAACAACAAAACAGAGACACGGACCAATGTTTATTTATATGGTTTTGATTGCATTGTATAAAAAGAGATCAAATACTTTCACCCGCCTGGGCAGAACTGGACAAATAGTAGCCACTAAAATGTATTGAAATGTAGCCATTAAAATGAAGGAAATGTCATGACTGCAGAAGGGTTTTTTTTAAGGAAACATTTCTGAAGCCTTTATTCCTAAAAGCTTTAAAAACAAATAATTCCTTCTGTCTTACAAACAATTGTTTAGAAAGAACCACCCAGTTACAGCAAAAAGAATGCAAGAGAAACAAACCACCGCTGCTAACATCTGGGGACTTGCTAATATCACTGATTAAACTGCCACTAACACGAACTCGTAGTTCCTCCTTTCAAGGTAGAGACAGTGACTGGCAAGTCTTGAGGAGGATGTGTACTAATACTGTTAAAAGAAAAGGTATAAATGCAGTATACACCACATTTTGTAAAATACACATGAAACAAAAATACGAAATATATACAGAGAAACAGATATATAAAACAAATATATAAACAAGTATATTTGAAACAAATATATAAAAACAGAGAAAGGCACATGAGTGTTTGCAGTGGTTATGCTTAGCTCTGCAACTGTAAATATGTTAACCAGAACTTTTGTGCTTTTTGGATTTTTCCAAACTGAGAGGAGCGTGGTAGACTTCTGTCATTTTTAGGAAGGTTTTTTCCTATGACTACAGTTACTTGTTCTGAGGGCAAACATCCCCCCAAAACAAAACTCTAATCTTCAAAAGCAGCAGGAGGCCAGAGCGGGAGGACGCGCTGTGCCATCTGCTGCTCCACTGGCCCTGACCACAGCAACGGGTCAGGCCGGGCAGGGCAGGTCAGGACACAGCGGCAACAGGGCAGTGGGGGAAGACAGAAAAACACGACGCACGGCCGTGATCCGGAGCCACGTAGTGGTAGGTCCTAAAACCCACAGACCTGACGACAACTTGAATTTAAAACAATGCATATCCCAAAGGTGATTCAGGTCATTAATGCAGCATCCCTAAATTAAAAACTCCCAGCTCAGGGCTGGGGTGTGGCCCAGTGGCAGAGCACTAGCCTGGTATGCACAAGGCCGGGAGTTCAATCCCTAGCCCTGCAGCATAAATATATTCTCAAGCTATAAGATTTAAGGCAAATGAGCAAAGTCGTAAAACAAAAGTCAGACAAAAGACTTGGGAAATTATTTCACTGCACAAGTATTTATTTTTTTGGAGAATAATGCTGTGCTACCACATTAATATACCAAAATGCCTCAGCCTCCTGAGTGCTGGGATTAAGGCAAGAGCCACCACACCAAGCCCCAAAATGGATCATTTTGTGAACTAAAGTTGATTTAGCAGCTTAGTGTCTACAGTTTAAATTTTTTAAATTTATATTTTAACGCAGAACTTTTCTACTAAAAAGGGAAGGTGGTAGAAAGCAGTGACTGCAGATGGTCTGGACGGCACTTTATCAGTACAGCAGTCCTGCCTCAGTCTCCACAGAGGGCAGCCCTGGCACCTCCGACAGACCCCAGAACCCAAGGATGCCAAGACTCTCATGCACAGCATGATTGAAGGGCACTGCCAGCCCCCAAGTCCTCTTCTCACTCCCAGCACACTGAGCCCTTCGCCCCTGCCTTTCTGAGGAGCTCTGGAAGTGCTCCTTCATGAGCATCTTTACAGTGTGATCAAAAATACCGCGGATAGTGCCTCCGAGTGCCACCAACGGAAAGGCGGGCTCAGAAACATTACAGCGTGACTCATCCTCATCACTTGCTGGATCTGGCATCGGGTGACTTCTGGCTCTTCCTCCAAGTCAAAATGACCGTGAAAGGGAAGAATTTTGAATCAAATTAGAACGTCGAGGCAGCCAGGACAGCATAACTAAAGATATTCAAGAAAGAGGACTTCAGGGGATTTAGTTCAGTGGTTTCAGCATCTGCCTGGCAAGTGCAAGGTCAGGTTCAATCCCACGTACCACATATAGTGCTGGGCATGGTGGCTCACGCCTGTAGTCCCAGAACTCAAGAGGCAGGGGCAGGAGGATTGCCACAAGTTCAAGGCTAGGGCCAGCCTGAACTGCAAAACAAAACCCTGTATAAAAAAAAAAAAAAAAAAAATTCAAGGGAAGTATTTTGAGGGTGATTAGTGAGAATATGTCATTTGCTGTAATAAAAACAAGTTCAGTAATCATCAGACCTCTTGAGATGGTGTAACCTATACATATCCTCCTGCACTTATTTTGAGTCTTTCAATGTCAGTCCTGCACTGCTGAGTGTGAGGAATCAGCTTCCTAACCCTCTGGGGTTACAGACACGTGCCACAGAGGCTGGCTCCATCCACATTCACTGGAATCATCTCTAGATTATCCAGTTGCCTGATGCAGTGAAATGCTGTATAAGTGGTTGTTATACTGCACAGTTTATAGAATAGTTACAAGGAAAAAATGTACATATTCAGATGCAATTAAAAAACAAACAAACAAACAATGTTTTCAAGCCACAGCTAGTTGAAGCCACAGATACGGAATCCTGCAGTATAGGTGGCCTTTCTCACCACTTGTGACCTTGTGCTTCTGACCCGTGCGAGAGCGCAGGACAGACTGTACCCTCCTCTGTCTGACACGATTCGATCCAGGGCATCCTGATGCATGGCGAAGCCGCCCTCCACCCAACAGGCTTCTTGTCTCTGAAGAAAACAGAAACAGAATACAGTGGCTTCGTAACACCTACTCTGATGTACTTTTTAGTCTTTACTTGTGCCTGCTCATATTTTCTATTCTCACAAGTTTTTCTCACAATAAGGATCTAGGGTTTCAGACAAAGGAAAGCAGTCTGTGGTAAAAACTGATACAGGTAAGCTAAATTACACTCATATGCATCCCACGGTCCATAGACCAAGATGAATGCTCAGTGAGAACGGTATTGCTCACTTAGTTGCGGAAAACTCTAGGGGCGCCTGACTTCTGGCTCTTCCTCCAAGTCAAAATGACCGTGAAAGGGAAGAATTTTGAATCAAATTAGAACGTCGAGGCAGCCAGGACAGCATAACTAAGATATTCAAGAAAGAGGACTTCAGGGGAAGTCCTTTACTCTAGGTAAAAGATACTTCACCTGTGCTTTAAATCCTGCATGAGTGGCTGACTAATGATTACCATTTGTACAAAGTTTTACGTTTTAGGTGCATTACCCTAGTATTTGTAAAAGTGTAAAGATATCTTCTGATGAAGTGGTTCGTTGATGAAGGCGTGTTAAGTACTGTATCAACTTCTTGGAAATTGAAGGTCTCTCTAGCAAACCAAGGCTCCAGAAACCCGGTCACGGTAGAAGCCAGATTTGGCTGGGCTGGAGTTCAGTACAGCCCGCTTTACAGTGACAAGACCCTCGGCTAAAACCACACAATCCGTGTCAGCCTGCCTCTCTGCATGCTTCAACCAATCCACAACCGACTCGACCGTATGGTTACAACCCCTGCGTTTAAAAGTGTGTATCTGACCATAAAAACGGAAGGGTCCTCCGAAACCTCCCGGAGTGTGCGCGGGGACTCGGCGCGCTCGTCCCGTCGGTCCGGAGTCTGCGCGGGGACTCGGCGCGCTCGTCCTATGGTCCGGAGTGTGCGCGGTGACTCGGCGCGCTCGTCCCGTCGGTCCGGAGTCTGCACGGTGACTTCGCACACTCATCCCGTCGGTCCGGAGTCTGCGCGGTGACTCGGCGAGCTCGTCCCATTGGTCCGAGTTTCCTTTACCCCCAAGAGCACAGCGACAAATGGCGCCCCGACGTGAGACTCGTGTATACTGGTTAAACAACTGAAGTGTCGGGGGAGTGATCCTTCATGGGTCACTTCTTTAGTTGGTGCTTACAGATCTCACTCTGTCAGCCCCGAGAAGGCTGAGTACTACTGGAAGGCTCGAGCTTGGGTGTGATCTCCCCTCTACAAAGGTGGCTAAATCCTCTAATATAGCCAAAAAATCTCAGGTTATCCTCCTTACCATACCCCTCAATCTTTTCCCCATCATCTCTGCAATAATTCAGTGTTTAAACCCTCATGCCAAAGATGGCACTGACCCCGTCTGTCTTCTGGGTTCTGCATCGATTCAGTGCCAAATGTCCCTCGCTCGTCTGTTAAAACTTTTTGCACCGTGGCTCCTCCCAGGCCTCCATGAAAACTTGGGACGTCTCGGAGCAGGACAGGAAATGATGTAGCGGAAGTCCCTCCCCCAACATGGCGGCCCCCTCACCAGGGGCCGTTGGCTTGTGGTTCTCAAGAGCGAAGCTCTTCTTTTGACAATGAGGTGCTTTTGCCTCACATGTAAAACCTGGGCTCCCCTCCTTTTTCTCAAAGTTTCGCAAATTCAAAGACACCCGAACCCAGCTCGTCCTGTGCCTCCCGCCTCCGGCAGTTCCCAAAGCCTCCCTTGTAGTCACGGATAAGAGTCCATCCAAATAGTTTGTGATGATAGATCCCAGGAAACCCCGAGGCTCTATTTCCAAAATGTGTAAAAGCCCCTTCAGTTCCCCACGGGTTCCAGAGTTGGCCGCTGTTGTCCTCGTGCAGTGGGCGCAGGGCAGGGTGCGCGGGCCGAGGGAGGCACCGACAGTGCGATAGTTCGACATGTACAGGGCCCAGAAAATGCTTTCCAGCAACGGTCCCATCAGTTTGGGTGAATTTAAACAGAAACGGGGCAGATAAAAATCTGCGTGGCAGTTAGACGAGAGAGCAGAGCTCAGCGCACTCTGACCTGGGAGCGGGTCGGTGAGCTCTGCTTAACCGCACCTGGGCCGCCTGGCGGAGGGCGGGCCGGGGGGCCGGGAGAAGGCGAGCTGCGCGGGGAGAAGGCGAGGAGAAGGGGAGAAGGCGAGGAGAAGGGGGAGAAGAGGCGAGCTGCGCGGGGAGAAGGCGAGGAGAAGGGGGAGAAGAGGCGAGCTGCGCGGGGAGAAGGCGCGCTGCGGGCGGACGCGCTCACACACCCTCCCCGAGGCCCGGCCTCTGGGGCCGCGGGAGCGAGCGCGTGGCCGGGAAACGTGGCGTTTCCCCACGGCCTATCTCTGCTCTCTTCCTCTTCCAGAGAGGACCTGGACACCCTGCTGAAGGTGGTGGCCCCAAAAGGTGAAGGAATCCTGAGTCCCCAAACGCGGAGGAAACCACCCCCTTGCTCGGCGGTGGCCTGCACGGAGGAACTGCTCCTCACGGCCAGCTCTCACTGCGAGGGGGCACTGCCGCAGCCAGCCGTGCTCGGCCTGCTTAGCGCTCTCTGCGGAAAAGCGGAGCATGACGAGTCAGGCGCGGAGCCTGAGACCAGTGTAGACGTGTGGCCCGAGGGGCGGCCTGATAGCCGGTGACGCTGCTCGGAGGGCGCGCAGCGAGGCGGAGCCACTGCTGCGCTTCACACAAGTCAAGGGCGCCTTTCAAGTGAACTCTGTGTGCATAATTTAAATATAAACTACTGACTTAAAAAAGAAGTCTGTCCGTTTCTAGCAAAAGCAGGTGTGGACACGGGGAGTGGTAGAACACATGACAGAAATGCCCAGCGTGAAGCGCGACGTCATGGCTGAACACCAGCCGCTCACCCTGACCCACGTGAGGACACCGAACGTCATGCTCTGTCTGTTCAGCTCTGGGTGTGGGGCGTCGTGTCTCACAGAGAAACCCTGCCCCTTCTGTGCGTGGGAGGGAGAGTTTCTAAATGACGAGTGGGAGGAGACGAAGTCTGAGCTGCTGCCACCGCGCGGTTCTCAGGCAGCTGTTTGGAAGAAGGAGGTTCTTGTGCTTCGTTAGGACGAGACACTGCTGACACCTGGTGGGTGAGCTTCAGAGTAAACGTCCCGGTGCGGTCCCCAGCCCGAGCGGCCCGCCCTCCCCCGTGCGCGGCCTGGTCCCCACAGCCTGCGCCACGCGCTGGCCCAAGTCCCGAGGACCCGCGGTCGGCCGTGCCACCCGCCGTGCCACCCGGCCGCTCAGCCGGCCCCGCCCAGCCAGCCCGCGGCTTCCGCTGCCCTGCCCCTCCCAGCCTTCCTGCCGAAGACACCATTCCCCTCAAAAGCGTCTCCTCCTTCACAAAGCGCAAGTTTCAGCCTTGGCAGACAGATCTTTAGGGCTTTCCCTTCCACACAGAGTTCTGCGGAACTGCGGCATGAGCCTGGAGCCCGCTGTTCACGGGACGCGCCGGCTTCCTCAGCTGTGGCGCCTCAGTGCAGCACCCTCGTCCTCCAGGGCGTGCAGCTGGGGCGGCCTGGCTGCTCAGGCTAGGCTGGCTGGGGCACTTTGGGCTGCCCGCTAGGGCTGCCAGCGCTCGCTCACTGCCCTGGAAGCCAGCTGGCTTTGGGGCCTTGGCTCGACTGGCTGCGGGTTCGGTACCTTCCCTCCGAAATCTGTCTTCTTTTGGCTGGCCGGACTTCCGAGTCAGCTCAGTTGATACAGGGAAGCTCACCCCAAGTTTTCTCTGCTCTTTCCTATCCCATTTTCCTCGGAGGACTGACTGATACATATCTACACAAAAACACGCTTCATTTTCTCTCAGTCCAACTCATTCCCCCCTAAGATCTGAGATGCCCTCGCCTTCACCTCCTCTAAGTACCACCGATTCTCAAGATCACTTTCTACACCCCATAAACCCGGTAGGATTGAGAGATTTATCCCCACTGAACCCTTTTCTGGCTGCCCACCTCCCCTGACACTGCCAACGGGAAGTGAGAGGCCTTCCAAGAAGAGTCCCACTGCAGTGGCGAGCTCGGAAGCCATGTGGAGTCTTGAGTATGCTGTTCTATGGACAGTTCTAGGAAGCATTGTCTTTCGCACAGCTGTCATATTAATTCACACGTCATTAATCTATTGCATCATATTTTACTGGATAGAATCTTGGAAAACTAAGAAAATGGCCAATAAAGAAATTGTCAATACAGACAAGACCGAAAATAAGGAAGATTAGAATGCTTCAATTATAAAAAGGTTTATTACAAGGGTCTTACCATTCATTTTTATGTCCAATCAAATCAACTTAGCCTACTCTTCTGTAGCATTCAGCTACAGAAAGAATTAGCATAAACAAATGTCGTTGTCACTAGAGAGGCTCCACCTTCCTGGAACCCTGGGAGGCAGGGAGTGCAGAAACAGCTTCCTGAGCCTCTACCACTGGAGCCCTCTCTGCTCAGCCACAAGCTCTGCCTGGGCATCCAGATGCCAATGAGATGCAGTGAGTCCTCTTATCATTTAACATCTTTGCTCTCCAGCAGTCCCCATTTGTCACTGAAATCTGGCATAGGCGATCCTATCATAGCTCCACTTACCAACAGGTAAGGGGAAGTTGATCCCTTAAATTAAACTCTGCCAGTCAGAGCTTCTCCCAGACTCACCTGCAATGTAGGTGCAGCTGTAATGTAAGTCAGACCTTGAGCCCCGCCCCCAAGAGGACCCCGTGGCTTCTGTTAACCAGCCAAGAAGAAAAGAAGGTTTCTTATGCATCCTGTATCTCCAGTTATATTACTTGCCAGGGATGACTGGGGACAACGTACAGAATCACAGCTCCCAGACAGAAAATGCAGTGCGGACCTGTCTCTTGCCCAGCAGTGCTCAGGAATTTGCTTCTCTGTCGAGAGTCACGAGACTTAGGAAAACTGGAACAGGTATAACGTCCAGCTCACACACACTAGACCAGAGAGAGACGCCAGATGTCACTCTTCCTCCTAGAGTCCTCTTAGAATTGTTGCTAACATCATGCTTCGTGATGATCCTTCACAGAGCTCCTGTCAGTCAAGGATCCAGCAGGACAGACACAGCATGCTCAAGTGAGGAGGACTCAACAGCTGTACAGTAGGAGCACTATTTTAAAGGGATATTTATATTTTAAAGCACAAGGAATCGCGTGGTCCCTCTGGTCAGTGTAGAAACTGGACACTGGGGTCTCGGAGGAAGAAGGACACCTACAGGAAGAAGACTGCCCCATGAGAGGAGCCCTGACCATCTGTCAGAGGACATAGTCCACCAGGAGGAGCCAGGGAACCAGAAGAAACACCCTCCCCTCATCCCCATTGGCTGAGGTAGGTGGAAGCCAGAAGGCAAACAAGCCCATTGGATCTGCCATGTCAACGCGGGGGCGGGGGGGGGGGTGCACACAGAGGTGAGCACAGAGAAACCGGCTCAAGACAGATACCAGGGCTGCTGGCATCCCCTAAGCAACTTTAAAATGAACTCAGCTGACCAGAGGGATGGAAGACAAGGGGCAGTAAGTCCTCGGGGCAGACAGCCACGCTGCAGGACACACTGCCCTGCACACTTTTCTCTCGTCCTGTGCCATCAGATGCCAACTGGCCTCCTTCGTATGTCACCTGAAAACATAAAGATCCTACTGACAAATGCATGTAGTGAAAGCATGTAAAAGCTAGGCTCAGACATGTAGTTAATAAATGGAAAATTAACCAGTAAAGAGCCAAAACTGTCAATTACGGTTTTTTAAAGTTTTTTGAGACAGGGTCTTGCTTTGTAGGCTGGTCCTGAGCACAGCTTTGAACACACAGCAATCCTCCTGCCTCTGCCTCCCGAGTGCTGGGATTACAGATGTGAGCCACCACGCCCGGCACTGTGGTATTCGTACTGACTGCTGCTGGGCATGGGTCTCCACACCTAGCATTGTTGTAGGTGATTATCGGGCATCAAACTAGGGACCTTGCACTTGCAAGGCAGGCGCCAAAACCACTGAGCTAAATCCCTGGCCCTCAATTACTTTTTTTAAAATAAATTTTGTTGTTACTATTGAGGTTTATGACATGATGTTATTAGATAGTTGAAATACACATAGATAATAAAAATAGCTACTACAGCAAAACAGACAAGCGTATCTATCATCTCACGTGGGTTTTTTTTTTCAAAAATCTACTTAAGAAAAATCCCTAATACAATTTTATTAACTTCTGTCCTTTTATTTTATAAAGAAAATTCCTAAATTTGCTCATCATATGTAGGTGTCTTGCATCTTTTGACCTACGTCTTCCTATTTTTCCTCCTGCCCATAAGAACCACGGTCTCATTCTCTGGTTTTGTCTGAGCTCTTTCAAAAACATCTCCTACAGCTGAAGCCCCGCAGTACTTTTCTTTCTGTACTCAGCTGATTTCCTTTAGGAAAGTGGCCTCCAGACCATCCACCTGGACCCGCCTGTCCAGCTGCATGTGTTAAGCAACTGACTGAAAGGGGCTGGGTTAGAAGAGCTACAAAACGCGAGAGAGAGTCACTGTGGCAAAGGACGGGACCTCCTTCAGGCTGTACGGCTGCTGCTCACCATGAAGGAAAACCTGTCCCTTCATCGGCACGCTCAGCGGGTGTCTGTCTGGGCGGCAGTGAGCCATGCTTCGGGAATGTGGGGCGCAGGTATTGTTACAAGGTGGGGATTTCACCTCCATGTGACATGGCAGGTCTGTTCTTCATTTTTTTAGAAATTCCCTCCAGTTTTCTGAAATGGCTATACATTGTCTACTACTTTTAAAGTAAAGTTTGCTTTTATTCCACTCTTCCATATATAATAGAGACAAATATCACACATACTTTTCTATTTTATATATGTTACATATAAATAGGATGAGACTTACATTCACGATAACCAGCTGAATATAAATATTGACCTATTATTCTTCCCAAATTCCACTGAAATAATAGATGGAAATGAGTTCCTATTTTTCAAGACTGCTCTGGCTGGTGCAGAGAAGTGAGCAACAGCAGTAAGCCTACTCGGGGGGCTGCACTGGCGCACCCAAGGTAACATGATGGGGCCTGCTTAAACCTGAGGGGCATCGTGGGGGTGAAATGTACATCTATGAGGACTTTTATTTTCCAATGAACATATGTACTTTAGTGTAACAGTAGCTGGCTGTGCATCCCAGTGGCTGTGCTGGAAGAATACAGGAAGCAGCCTGTGTGTCACCCACTGGGTATGACGAAACGGCCAGGTGCAGGTATGTATGTCAGAGTGCAAACAGGTGAGTTATCCCTGATAGGCATCGTGTTACCATTTTGTACATTTGTAATTTTATTATTAAATGTTTTCTTTTGATTTCTCTTATAGAATTAGCCCAATTCAGTACAGTAATACATGAAAATCTACTTTCGCAACTTCGGAAGGAGGCTGAAATTGAGTCCCCACTTTCACACAATATGGGTCACGTGAACCAAGGAAGTTAGCAAGATAGGACAGATTGAGAAGTAAAGAATGAAGATTTTGATTCAGATGAAGAAGAAAACAGTAAATAAATAAATATTTGACTGCTCAAGATGCTACAAAATGGTCATGTATACCTAAAGTATCCAGTGTTAGAAGCAGGGCAGAAAATGTTACTGAGTTCTTGGCAGGAGTGAAACGTATTGGGTGGAAGCCAACAGTGATATTCAGAGTTGGAAACTGTAATAGAAGATATGTTACAAGATGCTGTGAAGAAGGGAAAGAAAAATTTGATGAATAAAAAATAGAAAACTTATGTATATAAGGGGTAGGGATTTTGGGGGGAGAGGAATGGGAAAAATGAGAATTAAATTGTATCAGGTACTGGTACAAACTTTCAATGTCAATTGTAATCATAATTATATATAAAATGTACCAATAAGATCAGTTTTTTTTAAAAAAAGCTGTGAGAAACACAAATAATGGAATGCAAATAAAACATTCTGTATGCATTGACAGTCATACTTGAAAATGGGTTTGTTACGATACCTTACTACCTGAATGGAGTGAGGCATGATGGCACACACCTGCAGGCCCAGCACTCGGGAAGCAGAGGTAGGATGATAACCTGGAGATTGGTGCCACTCTGGGTTATATACACAGAGAGCTCCAGGCAAGCCTGAACTACATGTAAGGCCTGTCTCTTAACAACAACAACAAGGGAGAAACCGAGCGTTCTAGGTGGTAATTTAAAATAGTTATTAGATATCCAAATGAAAATAAGTAAGCAGTTGAACTCGGAGGCTCTTTTTGTTCCTTAGGGAGTGGGATTAGCTACAGTTGAATTAGGTCAACTAAAAAAATGAGTACAGTAGTGTGCTTTTACCCTGACACACATCTTCTGACTCCTCCAGGGGAGGTCTGCAGCCACAGACCCTAGATATCCTATGTTTCTATGCTTTTCTCATCTTATCTAACCAGTCTAACCACTACGCACTATGGCTATCACTTCGAGTTGGAGGTACAACAGAAAAACTAACAAATTTCTTCTCTTTCACAGTTTCACTGAGAGAAGATGCCTTCTGACTGCACAGCTTCACAACTTCAATATATATTTCCCTCTTATCAAGTGAAGAATGTTTTCCTTCATACCTGAAGGCTGCGTTTCCCGCTCCTCTTTGGCATACCCCGATTTCCAGCATCATTCTTCTTGCACTTCGGGCCACTCCAAGATGACTAAGAAGGCATGCAAGGGTATGGAACACGTGGTCAGGAGAAAATCTTCTTGGGAATTATTTCATGATTGAATAAATCGGTATCACTCATGGAATAACAGGTTTTCTTGCTCTCTCAAAAACATTATACAAAATACACTGAGTGAACCTATGTGCATTTACTTCTAGAGACAGACACTTCTATATAATTATACACACAGATGCTGTACGCCACAGGGGCTAGACACTCACAGATCTTTCTGAACTCCAACTGTCCTCAAGGTCCATGCTTCACCTAGGGGTTCAGAAATGCATAATGTACGAAATAACCTCTCTTTAAGGAGCTCACCATCTAGTGGTGGGAACAGGCCTCTAGATAATCTAGAGCACTGTTTTCCAGAACTGGAAAATTTCTGCAGTGGGGCACAGCAACACCGCCTGGCAAAGGTGTGGCCGGCCCCCGAAGCTGTCCACATCCTAAGACGTCAGGCCTAGAAAGAGGGACGTGCTGGTGTGGTTCAGACAAGGGCCTCGTGAGGGACAGATGACCCTGGAGCACACCACTGCTCCCCGTGTAATCACAGGGTCCTTTAAAGGGAGGGGAGGGAGGGCCAGGTCAGAAGGAGAGGCGACCACAGCAGCAGAGTGCCAGTGACGCGCTCTGAAGACAGAGGGCCACGTCTGGGAGTGCGGCCTTCACGGTGGACGGACGTCAGTTTAATAAGAAACACTCCAGCTCTGAACACTGGCTCTGTTCAGAGTGAGTTCCACAAAGTTAGTAAACAGTACAGAAATGTGGTGACTCCAAGGCCAAAGGCTCTCCTGTCTCGCTGTATCGCATCTCGTCCAGCTGAGATCTCCCTCTGCATTAGCCATGGCGCGTTCACCCCACTAAGTGACACGGACAGGGGTCCTCACCACCCGGGGACAACCGTGCAGAAGAAGCCACTCAAGTGAATCCACTTAAAACAGATCAGAATGTCACAGTAAATTGTGATTTGGGCATTATCTTGAAAACTGAAACTAAAATTATAAAAATAAATGTATTTTTATTCAATAAAACTTAATGGTAACAGTGCATTAATTCTTCAAGAACAGTATTTTAGGGGCTTGGAGAGTAATTTTTCAGACAAATTACATAAAAGCAGGAATCGAGAAGGAAGGAGAAGTGCCGCTTGAGTTGCGCTCGCCCCGCGCACGCCCCGCTGCAGGGTAGACAGGGCGCACTGTGACCGCACACCGGCACTGGGGCGTCAGGAGTCCCCTTCCGCAAAGAGTAACACGGAAGCTCAAAGAAGGATGGGAGCTTCTCAGCTCATAATGCAGCTAATCAATAGTAAAGCCAAGATCTGAACCTACATAACTTGATTCAGAACACCTCTAGGGACAGAAGTGGAGGATGGTTTTCCAGGCTGAATTGTGCCACTCCCACAAGATGCGCATCCTGAAGCCCATACACCCACTATTTCAGAACGTGATTCTATTGAGAGATATTTAAGCAAAATGAGGTCGGGTAAGACGGTGCTAACGCAATCTACTGCTTGTCCTTGAAGAAATCAGGCTAAGAGCTACCTGGGGCCATCTGCAAGCCAGACAGAGCGCTCTACCCAGAAACCTGAAATGTCTAGCACCTGGAGTGGAGCCATTCAGTCTCCAGATGATGAGAACCAGTTTCTGTTGTGTAAGTTGCTGAGGCTACCGCACTTTGTCATAGCATCCCTGGAAAAATCATACAGGAGAGAGGAAAAGGAAAGGGATCGAGAAGGGGAGGGAGATTACTCCTTCTTGACCTCCTTGGGCCCTGGGGAGGAGCATGCGTATTTTGAATCAGTAGAAGGAATAAAATAATGAGCAGCTAGGAGAGGAGAGGCTGAGACAGGAAGATCACAAGTTCCAAGCCCATCCTGGGCAACTTAACAGACTTAGAAAGAGGGTCTCAAAAAACTGTTTTAAATGAGGAAAAAGACTGTAGATGTGTGGATACAGCTCAGCGTGAAGGCCCTGGCTTCAGCCCCAGTAAGGGAAAAATAAAAAAGAATAGCGTAGAACAGGGAGAAACTTTGAAGACCTTTCCGGAGCATTGGAATGGCTGTACGTGGACACACTCCCACACATCTGCCATGCTCCCAGACTGTCTGCTACCCCAACAAGGAATGGCCTTGCATCCCAAGCCCCACGTTCCTGACCAGACATGTGGCCTCCAAAGAGAGGCCGCCAGAGGAAAGCATACTAGATTCCTTCCACGCGGCTGTATTCTGCTTTCTGAAAGGACTTCAAATCAGTCACGGGCGATGACTCGGGTCTGTGTCTCTCCTAACCTTGGCACCCCATTTTTTCCCACCCTCCCTACCCCTAGGTCTGACTTCAAGGGGTGGGGGGGGGTTGACATGAATTGAAGACGAGCTCCTTTGTCTCCATCAAAAGCAGATTCCACAAAGCAGGGAGCTGCACTCCCCACAGAGCCTACATGCCGCACTTGTGACTGTCACACACCTGGTCACAGGTGTGTCAACCGGGCAGGGGTGCGCACCAGCAGGCAGAGGCCTCGCCACGGCCACAGTGTGCGCTAGCAGATGCTCAGATCCGAGGTGAAGCCATCTGGTCATGGCAGAAAGCAGAGCTTGAAAGTTCCTGTCTGCGTACGAGGAGGGACGGAGCGCCTCCGACCAGGTGGGGAAATAGTGTTTTAAAAGATGAGATAGATCACAGTCGTGGGGAACACGGGTGCTGGGAGACACGGGGTTGGTTGGTTGGTTGGTTTGTTTTGAGACAGGGTCTTGCTTTGTAGTTCAGGCTGGCCCTGAGCTCAGCCTCCAACTCACATCACAGCAATCCTCCTGCTTCTGCCTCCCGAGTGCTGGGATGAAGGCGTGAGCCACCACGCCCGGCACTGTGGTATGTGGTGCTGATTGTCCCTAAACATGAATCTTCACGCCCAGTATTGTATGTGGTTACCGGGGAATCGGGAAGTTGAACCCAGGCCCTTGTGCTTACAAGACAGGTGCCAGAACCACTGAGCTAAATCCCCGGTGCTGGGTGTTTGTTTGTTTGTTTGTTTGTTTGTTTTATCTTGCACTGGAGATTCTGGGATAACGGACAGACGAGGTCACTTATTCCAGTACTCATCTGCTTTGTTTTCACTGTACTTTTCCTCCCTAAGAACCAAGGAGAAAGCCAAGCCCTCTCTTGGTCCCTGACTTGGAGAAGGTTCGAAATGCAGCAGTGGCCTGGAGGCCATCTGCTTCTGCCTCCTTGCAGCTTGGTGTCCCTGAGAGGGGGTGAATCCCCTTGAGAGTTCGGAAGCTTCTGCAGCAGGGCTGACATGAGGAAGTCAACTCACCCCATCCATCCGGGGGTGAAGTCAGTAGGCATCTAAGGGGGAAGTGAGGGAAGATGGAGGAAGAAGACACCCAAAGAAGCTGGTGGGGTGCCGAGAGAGCAACAAGAGGTCCCGTCTGCTGGGAAATCTGGTCAGCAGCACACGCATTCCCAGTGGAGACGCAGAGGGTCTCAGGCATAAACCCACCAAATCCCACCAAGCTGCTTCTGACAGGACATTACCCACCTATGTCAGCCCACCCTGTGAACAGAAAAGGGGACAGAGTCCCCACCCAAAGTGGACTGACAGTAGTAGAGGCCCTGGTCCTTGTAAGTGGACAAAGACGTCCAGTGAGTCAGGAACGAGGAGGGCAGACTGGACATGGCGGGGAACTAATCTCGGCCACAGAGTTATGCGGAGGGAAGGTGGGGGGGTGAATCCCCTTGAGAGCTATGAGAGAGGAAGGAAGAATTTATAAAAATCGAAGAGCACAGAGAACTCACAGGTTGCACAGACAGGTTGGCCAAGACCTAAGCCATCCTTGGACTCCATGAGGTGACAGAATGTACTGTTCGTACAGGAAACTAAGTCCTCCAAGTTCCCGTCTAGCCTCTTCCTGTACACACCATAACTGCCAATCAGAATGGACGCCAACCAATCATGATGCTCACCCAACCACCAGTATAGAGCTGAGGCTCAGCCAATCAGAACAACATTGCCTTTTAACAATGGGTTCTACTGCTAGTACAAGCTGATGAGCATATACTGATGAACCGAGACCTAAACACACGCTCAGCGTCAGAGATCTTGGATGTCAGCCCCCTGCCTCACTTCTGTACCCTCTTCTCTCCTTCGGATCCATTCCCTTGTTTGACCAGCTGGTTGAGTGGAGCGGGCGTGGCACGTGTCCACTGGACCTTTCTTTTCCTCTGCCCATTTTTGTCTTTGAAGATCGGTGAGGTTGTGTACTTGTGTCTAGAACAGGGTTGAATCAACTATGGAAGGAGCCAGACAGTGGATACGTAAGATTTACGGGCCGCAGGCCCACACGAAAGCAGTCATCCACAGTAAGTAAGCAGTGGGTGTGGGTGTGTCCAGTTACACATTACCAAGACAGGAGCTGGACAGACTTGTCCCCTAGGCTGTTGTTCCTGCCCTCAGTCGGGAAGGTGGGACAGCCCATTTGGCTCACGGTCATCATTCACAGTTGGGAACGATGTCGCTGAGGGGAGACTCTGTACAGCCCAGAGCCCTGTGTGCCAGTCCGCCCCACACAGCCGGTGTCTGGCCGGGGAGGTCGCAGTCTAGTCTCTGAGCGTCACATTTAAGAAGCTCTGAGTGGAGACGTGAGCCTGGGTGCTGTCAGTCTGAGTGAGCTCCCGCTCCACTCAACCAGCTGGCAGACAAGGCAATGGCAGCTCTAGAAAACCCACGAAGAAAGGGCTCACTCACCACAGGTCACAGACACATCAGGCGCCTCTGTGCTCCCCAGGGCCACCAGCCCGCCGGGCCTCCCCTCCCTCGTCTTTGCCTTTGGACACGCACACGATCATTTCTCCTATGTCAGCCAAGAGCAGAGATTGGAACTGGAGTCAAGGAAAACCTGGAGAGGCAAACTCAGGGCAAGAAGACCTTGGAGAGCTCGGGCCTGGCTTGCTCAGGCGTAGAAGACCGTGCCACTGCTGCCAAGCAAGGGCAGCCACTGTCAGCTGAGCAGGCACCAGACTCACCTTGGCCCAGCCCACAGCTTCTCTCCCGCTGAGCCGGGAGGGACAGAGACCAGGCTGCCAGGACAACATTCAGGTCCACCACACCACGCTCCTGTCCTCCGGGGTCCTGTCTCACCACAGATCTCAGCAGGCACCTCTGCTCCAGGACCCCTTTAGGGTGAGTGAACCACCCACCAGGTGACCCCTTCTCACCCACACGTAGGGCAGAGGTGCAGACTCTATCTGGGGCCTAGAGACACTCAGAAGTGTCTTCTCAGGGCTTGCTTCTCGGGTGACCACAGAGTGATCACCTTCCCCTAAAGTAGAAAGCTTATAGAGCTCCTGTCTATAAGGCTTTCAAAAGGATCCATTCCAAGGTGTCACTTTGCACCTCTGTATCTTGGAAAAATTACTGAAATCTGAGCCTCAGTTTCTTTTTCTAAAAACAAGATAATAATACTAACTTCATGTGGCTAAATGAGGCCCGTAATAGAGTAATCGTGTGTGCAATGAGGGCTTCGAACAGACAGGAACCACCACACACGTGTGGTGAGCACGGCAACCCTTGGGAACAGCCTGCTTTCCTGTCTTTTATCTCATTTCATTCACTTTATGCTAATGTGTCCATATCCAGTAGAATATATATTTTCTTTTCCCTTTTGAGTCCGTTTTCAAGGTAATCAAGAATAAAAGATGTGGTTGTACATTGAATTTACTCATACTGAAATATAAAATTTGGCAGGAAAGTCCTATATTCCTGTTTCCTGTCTTTTTCAGATCAAAATTAGCACTTATATATGCAGCCAAATGTACAAATGCTCAATAAACATTATGTACATGTACCTGGCTTGCACGAAGTAGCAAATTAAAAACTTACCAAAGTAGGACAAGTATCCAATGTTCAAGAATTTGTGAGAGAGTCACTGTATCTTGTGGCCTCTGTTTTTTATCTGTAACAATAAAGAATTTGGACCGGATTCTATCGTGTCTGGTCATATTATGGGATATATGGCTTTTAAAAACAGAAGAATCTGAAGGATTTTATAATTTGAAGCCAATTAGCCACAGATGAGTCAATGTTATTAGCAGGCTCCCAGAAATTAGAAATCAATCTTTGACTTCATCTCTTTGTATAGAAGTTCTTCTCATTGCTGTTATATTCCCAAGCCAAGAAAACATAATGAGCCTCTCTCTGGAGCATTTAGAAGTATATATCTGTTTAATGAAAATGCACAGCAGCCCTGGGGCAGGGGCTTCCAACCAACTCACAGCTACATGAAGCTTGAGACCTAATACTCAGCTGGGAAGAAACAAACAACCGACAATCTCATTTGCATCTCTGGATCAGGAAACAGCTGCTGTTAGCTCTACCTCTTGGGTAACTCACTATGTGGACACATCAGTCCATTGTTGCTATTCTTTTTCTGAAACTTGGTTGAAATGGGCTGTTATCACTTTCGAACTAACTAATTGACCTATCAAACATCCAGGAATCAAGCTTCTGATAACTCAGATGTGGACAGCCACTCAGCATCATCCAGTCAGCTGTGTCCAGGGCTCCACTGAGCCCTTTGGGTCTCCAGTGGCACTTCTGGGCTCTGCATACAGAACCTTCTCCTTGAGCTGCCACAGAATGCTGGGTCACTGAGTAGCAAGGCAGGCTTTTTTAGTCCAAATTTTAAATCTTTGTCCCATTAAAAGACTCATGCAAAAATGGTCATAGAAGCAATGGTCCCATTCAAAACAAATTTCCATCAAGGAAGTACACTGCAGATACACCACAAAACCTAGACTGACCCCAGAACGTCTAGGTGAATTAAGGAGGCAGACACGAGATGCTGAATATTTTACGCCCGTGTTTTTGTAAAATATCCAGGAAAGGCAAATCTGCATAGACAAAGCAGACTGTTGGCTGCCTGGAATTTGGAGAGGGAGGAATAGAGATGGCATTAAGGACACATAAGAGATCTCAAGTTATAGAAAAGTTCATAAAGTGATTTATGGTGAAGGTTGCACAACTTGGTAAGTTTACTGAAAACACCATTGAACTGTACACTCGAAATGAATGACTTATACCTCCAGGTCTTGTGTTTCTTTTCATAGCTGGATGATGCTCTATTTTATTAATACTCCATGTTTTAAAATATAAGAACCTGCTTAGCATGCACAAGGCCCATGGTTTGTTCTTCAGCATCAAATAAGAATTAATTAAAATTCACAAACCTGCACTAACACATTTTGGGGATACAATGCTGCCTCCCAGCCACAGTCTCTGTGGTGAACTACACAGTGCCTTGGTCTCACTGCTGCTGAAGGGTTTCTATGTCGGGTGCAGAAGCTTCGAAAGCTTTTCCCTAAGCAGCTGGTCTCCAGGTTTGACACTTCTGCCAAGGGCGCATATTCCTGCCTATTGGGCCCGGCTTGATGAAACTTTCCCGAACGCTCGCCTATCTCCTCCAGCTCCCCGGTGAGGGCAGGGAGAGGCAGAGGCAGAGCAGTCTCATCTGCCGGCTCCATCCCCCATTCTCCTGGCCCAGAACAGAAAATCAGGATCCATGGCCGACTGTGAGGGCAAGTGCCGCTCACATGACAAAGGAGCAGAATGCGTGAGCACGTGGACGGTGGCCATGGCTGATGGGGGGGGTCCTCCCTTGCCTAGTGTCACACAACCTGAAGATGTTGCTGAAGTTCTGGGATTGTACATGCTTGCCCTTTTTTTTTTTTTTTTTTTTTTGAACATTACAACAGGAGAAAATTGGGCTAAAAAAAGTTAGAAACACTTGAGAAATAATCAATTTTCTTCCATTTCCTAGCTGGAGTGGATATATTTTACAGTTGCCCTTATTTGCAAACTTTCCCTCTAATTATGGTTAAACATAAAACTTGTATTATGGTTTAATAACTTGCGTATGGATTGGTGCTCACCATCCCAAGAAGTCTAATGCAGCCTCGATGTGCTAGTTCTGAAGGGCTCGCTGGTGGGGGTGAGTCCGGGTTACAGTGGGGCCCCCGAGGATATGCGGGACGGGACGTGGGGCAGCTGCAGAGTGACCCAAACCACAACCGTCCCCTCTCTCTCCTGCCTCTCCCCTTCCGCAGGACCCAGTTAACAAACTCCTGATATTTCCGGCCTAATCCTTAGAAATGCCAAAGAAAGTTACACTTTAGAAAGCAGAAATCCACTTTTGAGGTGCATCCTAGAAACACCCATGTCATGCGTCCCCACTTGTCTGTGAATGTGATTATGGGGAATTTTGACTCTTTTAGCTCAGCATCACCAGTCTCTGCCAGCTTACATGGTCCAAATTAATATAAATTCGGAATATTATAAAAGGGAAAAGGATCACATTTCCAAGCTGGAAGATGGCAAAGAGCAGCCACTGCAGCCATTTTGTTTGCAAAAACCTGAGCCTGCTGCGCTGGAACAGGGCTGGAGGACATTTGAGGGGCACAGGGGCGAATGTGAAACCAAGATTTCCACTGCTTCCCCGAGGAGGGCGAGGCAGGGGGCGCACAGCTTGGCCTTGGGCTGGGAGTTAATAAAAAGTGGGGAAATAAAACACGTTATTGCCGTCAGTAGGAGAGACTGGTCTTGTAAGCGGGCTAGAGCGCTTACTTCCTGCGGCAAGCTCAGTTCATTAAGCATCCTGTTGGAAACGGAGTCAGTCCAAGCTGTGAGAAGGAAGGACTCGCCTGGCAATGAAAGCCAGTAACCGCAGACGGACCTGGCACCGTCAGAGACAGGCCGGAGCCGGGCGCCGTGGTGGCAGGGTGTGCCCGGTAGCACCCTCAGTGCGCAGGCACAATGACCCTGTTTGTGGGGTCTGGTAAGGGCCCTGCAGGGCCAGCACCCCCGCGGCTCACAGCTTTGGAAGCACGCTTGGCTCGCTGGCCCCCTCGGGAGCTGCCCAGAGCCCCGTCCTGCAGGGTTAACTTGGCCGCTCTGCTCTCCGTAGGTTCCCGCAGGCCCCACACACTTCCTTTGCTCTCCCCAAGAGGGGATGGAGATCTGCCTCGGCGCGCGATTCGGCCCTTCATCAGCCTCTGCTCCTGCAGCTCGCCCCAGTCCGGGTGGGGCACGTGATGGCACACAGCAGCAGGGCTGGCCCCCGTGCACAGCCGTCCCGACTCACGCGTGGGTCTCCTCCACGCCTGCCCGAGTCTCTAGTCCCAAAGAAACACGCCCGCTGTTTGGCCACTGAGCGGCTGTCCTGAGCCTGCCTGCCTCCCGAGGGCCCGGGGCCTCTGCTCTCCCGGAACCTGGTCTGTGTTGATTTCCTTACAAGAAACTTGATTTGACTCCCCAGCCTCTATTAAAAATACAGTTCCAGGTGATGCGGACCCACACGCTTGGACCAAGTTCCCAGAAAATGTCTATGCAAATGACATAGACGTTATTCTACAAAATGGAGCTTTACAGGCACTGGCTGCATCTGGGGGAGACACGAATTTATGGGTGAATGTCTTCAGGGGTGATAATAGTATTGGGGTTGTTAGGAAAACTGGCTCAAAATGAAGGGTGCATAGTGTTACTGTATGACTGCGGCTTTTTCAAAGTTTAAACATTTTCATAATAAAAAAGATATACTGGAATTGCCACATTAAATACTTCATATAATTACAATTTCTGGTAATAAGGAAAATAAAATCTACCCTAAGAGTTTAGATGTAAAGATAAACCACTGTTCGGACATCTGAGAGACAGTGGCTCCACAAGGCACGAAGAAGCCTGTGCTCCAGCCAGGCCGCTCTGCAGGGCTAGCCCTGGCGCCTCTGCCACAGGGAGCCACGCGAAGGCACAGCGTTTTTAAAAGAAAGAAATTTAATCAAAAACATAAAAGCAAGTAGCAACCAACTGTTTCTCAAGAAGGGCCAATACAGCCACATGATGCAACTACATTAAATATTATATGGCTATAATTTTATATAGATCTAGACAAGAGGAACTTAAAGGTTCTCAGTGGAAATATAAATGTCTAAGGAGACAGGATTGGTATAGTACCTTGATTTGATCGCACACATTGTATACATGAAATGAATGATCCCCATAGGAAAGTACAAATGTTACGCGTCGATGGAAATTTTCAAAAAGAAGAATGCAGGGGGAAATACCCGTATGTGTTAGCTCGAGAGATGCCTGCAGTGGAGGACAGCAGACCCAACGAAGACAGGCAGGGAGGCGCAAACCAGGCCCAGCGACAGTCCTTGCCGGGCTTCTTGGCTTTGTCTTCAGTTCTTTTCTGCCTGAAAAAATCTTAAGTGGCCAGTCATAGCTTTCGTAATTAGAAAGGGGAGAAGCCGGCCCCTCTGGGACGTGAGAAGACATCGCCTCCTGCTGGGGCCTGTTCCTGTCCACAGATGGCCGCAGAGCAGCCAGGGCCGGTGCAGCGAGCGCGGTGCACAGCCCTGGGCAGAGCCCTGCCTGCAGCCTGCCAGGCTGCCTTTCAGAGCTGGAGTGAAATCGCGCCATCCGGTCTGCCTCTCCACAAACGGAGCATGCTGAGCTGCCAGTGTTTGGAGGCACACAGCTTGCATCTTTTTACGAAGACAAATAAACACTATGTATTGTGACAACTGAGTCACACCCGGATCAAACAAGCTGGTGTGAGATGCAGCCCGCAGGCATGGGGCAAGCAAGGCCACGGGACAGTGATGGGACCAGGGACAGGGCGGCAGGCAGGCGGGGACGCGGGGACAGCGTGTGGACGTGCTGGCGGGGAGGACGCGCTGGCCTGGGCCCGGCCCTGCCTTCCTGAGGACACAGAGCCTCTGTTTGTTTATGCGGGTTGTGACAATGGGTGATGTCCACTTCCCTCTGTGAGGATCACGTACCCCTGCCTGGAAATCCTCTGGCCCTCCGGGAACCTGAAGGAATCTTGACATGCCTGCATGTGACCTCCCAGCTCCTTCCTGGGATCCTGCTCCGCCAGCTGGCCTCAGAGCAGTGGTCCTCACCCAGGCACTGGCGGGGAGCCTGGGAGAAAGGCCAGTCCTGCTGGGTGGGGGGGTGGGCAAGGGCAAGGGGCTCACGCCGAGTTAATCCACGCTCATTGACGACTTCCAGACGTTTCTCACGAGTTCTGGGCCTCTGTGAGGCCAGGGCTCAGCTGGCCAGGCCAGCCTGGCAGGTGGCTTTCCAGCAGGACTAACCAGTATCTCATGACTACCTCAGTAGGCCAGGGTCCCGTCAGGAAGGAGCGGGGCAGGAGGAGGACAGGGCTCGCCGCAGTTGCTCGGCAGCTCTCCCTGACCCTTGCTGTCCGTCCTTCAGAAGGACTGAAGAGCGTCCCCCACTCAGCTTCCAGAGCCCTTGGCGCTCCTGCCCGCTGTGCCGGGTTCAGCCCTGGTCACTTGCAGCGGCGTGGAAGGTGGATCCGTGCCCTCGCCTGGCCCATCAGCCCCACCACCCTGCCCCTCGTCTGCCCTCCTCCCCTGTTTGAGTCTCACTCACTTCCCCAGGTCTCCAGCGGAGACGTTAGAGGCCATCCCTGAGGCCCCCGCAGCTCCACAGGCCCTGTCTCTGTACCTTCACTTCCCTCCCCGTGTCATGGAGGCAGCTGTATGGCACTTGCTTCCCCTCCACAGTCTTACCCTGTTGTCTGTGGAACCGCAGGCCTCGAGACGACCTCACGCAGGGGACCAGCATGCGCTCAACTCTGAAAGCCCCACAGGAACCCCCGGGCCCTGTCAGCTGGTCCTGAGTCGCGAGGTGCCCTGACACTGGCTCCCCACCGGAGAGAAAGAGGGACCAGGCAGGGCACAGGTGATGAGCAAGACACTGAGGAAGATGTTCTCAGACCCGGGATGGCGCTTAGGGGAGGAGCGCCTGCCTCGTGTGGGCGAGGTCCTGGGCTCCAACCCCAGTACCGAAAATGAAGCAGAAGCAACTCTCACTCAGAGGCCAGAGATTCCCCAGAGCCTCCCTGTGGCTCTGCAACGGCTCAAATGATGGTGTCCGTCCAGTAGCCACGGGGAACCCAACCCTGGTGCGGCAGCATTGTGTGAGCTGGCAGGTACTAACGGCACTAGGCCCCCTCCAGAGGGGAGAGCCACGCTGGACAGCCTGAGGGAGCCCCTCCCGCGGTCAGCCCCTTCCTCCAGGCCAGGACAGCGCCCTCTCCTTCTGAGGACGGGCTAGAAGCAAAGAGCAGCCCTCATCAGACACCAGTCTGGTTGGCAGGTTGATCTTGGGCTTTTCAGCCTCCTGAGCCAGGAGAAATAAATTTCTACTATTTATAAATTCACTTTCTGTGGTATTTTTTCATCATAGCACAAACGGTAAGAATCCAAATTCCAAAAGCAACCTTAGGTTGTCTAGGAATATTGGCCCCGGAAGATCCGACTACCTCTCTTCATAAGCCAGAGTGGACAGTGTAATCCCCACGGCTCTGGCCAGCACAGGGACAACATCCAGGTCTTGCTCATCCCCACACAACACAGCCATTTCCTCGAGAGACGGGAGTCCCATCCCCCAAGGGAACAGACAAGGAATCTCAGCTCCAGTCCTGCACCTTCGCGACACATTCTGTGACCTGTTTTCTTCTCCCTTAAAAGCAGTAGGAGAAAATTACTTCACATTTGTTTGCTAAAAAGTTGAAAAATATAAAATATGGTCATGGAAAAAAAGACAATAAAGGTAGTCAAAGGAAAGGAGAGAGGGGAGATCACACTACAGTGTGACCTGTGCGGAGGAGGAGCACGGAGCTGATGCCGAGGGCGGAGCGGCCGAGCTCGGACTGTGCGGTTCTCACTCGCTCTCTGGCCGGCACCCACCATCCTGTGAGCTTCTGGGACGAGGAGCTTAAAATCCGCCTTTTCTTGAATGACCTCAAGTCAGAGAAACAAATGCAAACAGGAATTCTTCAGCTGTGTTGTACGAGAGTATCTGGACACATCCTGGTGTGTGACATCATTTTCCTTCCGCATCTCAATGTTAAAAATATCCCCGTGGACCCTTTGAACCATTGTCTTCCTCAAACACAATATGGACTGTGTGTGTGTTTACCACTTGGAAGAGACGCTCCGTGACACAAGTCATGCTGACGAGCTATTCCAGGACGCTGCCTGACACTTGGCAGGATCCACAGATGGACCTGTTGAACTTACACTAACACGCACACGCGCACACACACACACACACATACGCACACACACACAGCGCTACACGGCACAACCACCCCTCAGGCAGCTCGCGGCTCCCATGTTCCTTCTGCACAGAAGACTTCTGACCAGGCAGGATTTTAAGAAGCTTCTATTTTAAGCTTTCTAACTGCTCTTCTACCTACTGGGTCTGCCTGGGTTGTGTCAAGAGAAGAGAAACTGTCTTGGGCCCCCTATGAAATAATAGGTATACGTAAGTAACAAAACTTCCTGCATTTGTCGTATTGTGTGTCCGGCCCAGCGGCTGCAGATTGGACACCCATGGAGATGCACTCCGCACCTTCTCCTGCTCGAGGTAACCTCTCCGGGCTTGCGCACCTGGAGCAAAGCACTTTCCTCCGTCCTGGGGCTCAGCAAAGCCATGCTGGCCCGATGCCACCTGACAGGAAGTGTGTGCTGCTGCAGAGAGTGCAGAGCCTTGTGCTGCTTCACCAAACACTTCCCGGCAACACACAGACAGTGCTGCCACTGCGGTATGCTGTGAGCCCCAAAGTTTGGGTGCTGGAGCCTGGTCTCCAGCGTGATGGTGCAAGAAGGAGGGACTATGAGAGGTGCAGCCTAGTGGGAGGCAGTGAGGTGCCGAGACTCTACCCCTCGAGAGATTAGGTTAGCGAGATCGTCTCTTAGGAGCAAATCAGGTTTTCCAGCAGTGCATTTGTCCTTGGAGAGCTGGTTGTTACAAGAGGGAGCCCGGCCCCACCTCATCTCTGGCTTCCTGGCTTCTGCAGGTGCCCTTCTCTGCAGGGCCGTCTCCTTCTCCACTTCTCTGTCCCACGTCGTGCTGTGAGCAGAGAGCCCCTCACCAGGACACTTGCACCTATGCCATGCTGTCCAGACCTTCAGACACTAGAATCATGAGCCAAATAACCCTCTTGGCTTTATAACGGACTTAACCTCAGGGACTGTGTTATAGCAACACAAAACAGATTGAGATTGATGAGAAATTTCTCATCTTTGGAGTTCATAGCACAGTATTAGAGTTTCTTGATTGGGCTGGAATATGTTGGCCTGGGTCAACTGTTTGCCCCAAAGACTCAAAGCAACAGGCACCCGGGCATGAAGACCCATGACTAAGTCTCACAGGCACTGCCTGCCCCTTGGTGGGGAACCCAGGGCCTTTCTCTCTAGGACATCCTGTCCTCCCCAGACAGAAGCCCAAGTGTTCCAGGTGGCAGTCACTTCTGCTCTTGCCTCCAGCCCTGGGTCATTCCCAGTATGCCAGCTTGTCCACCGTGTTCTGACTGAACACAGGCTGCTGGCAGAAGAGCTTTTGTCCACAGGCTCTTCTGTCCTGGGCAAGGACAGCTGGATTTCCAGGCAGGGACCCCAGCCCTCCACACCCAGGGAGGTCCAATCAAAGAAACAGCACCCCGGGGACCACGAGCCCCACTCCACTTATCCCAGGGAACCTGGTAGAAGAAGAGGAACTGCCGGAGTAAAGTGGGAGTGAGGCGACCTGCCTGCCGCAGCCCCCAGGCTGCAGGGCCCTGTCTGCGCAGGGATTCGGCCCTCTAGTAATTTGATACACACACTCAGGACCGGCAAGGGCTCCGAGCCCAGCACGGTCCTGCTAACCCATCTCCCTTGCCCCATCTATGGAGCAGCCCACAGCCCCAGGGCTGAACACGAAGCACATTTGTCCAGGAGCTTTTTCAGTCCTAGCGCACTGAGCCTCCCCTCGCTCTCTCTGATGCCATTTCCCGCTTGTACTGCAGATTTCACCTCAAGTCAGCTGAAGCCTTCTCTTCCCTCCTTCAAGGCTGGCTTCAGAGAGACTCTGGGAGACGCAGAAGCAGTCACAGTCCAGCTCTGAGTCCTTCTTCTACATAAAGGGACGGGGGCAGGAGACGGCAGCGAATGAATGCTTCTTCTCTGTGCTGGGCTCCAGGATGTATGTGGCCTGTCAGATGCCTCTGCTTCTTGGAGTAAGAGTGAGAGACACAATGTGGCTCCAACCGCGAACTTCTCTGTTGGTTGTGGTGGCTGTCCACACTCTGGGCGATTCAGAGGTCAGTGCCTGAGGCCTGCAGTTGGCCCTGTGGGACGTCCCACAAGGCCCAGCTCCTCAAAGTCCCCCTGGTGCTCTCAACTCAAGTCACCAGAACACACGCACGCCCTGCAGGAAGGGCCCACCCACAGGTCAGTGCATGTACTAGAGAAGCTTCTGGGGCTCAGCTGCCAACACAGGAGCCCCGAGCCCAATGAAATCCATGCCTGCCTCACTTTTCCTCCGGGGCTGTGGGGTCAGGGCATTCTGACCACCGGTCACTGGCATAGGTGAGGCCAGTTTTGGTGAAAACTGCTTGAAACCACCCTTCCCCACACTGGAAAGTTAAGATGGCTGAAATCCCTGCACAGAAATGACGCACTACAGTGTGTTTTCAAACAAAGGGAAAGGAAAGCACACAGCCGAGAGACCACAGGCTGAGCCCTTCTCGCTGAAGAACAGCCACATACGGTCGACATCGCGTGCAAGTCTGGACACCAGAGCTGGCTGAGCTATTTGGGTCCATCTGGGTCAGGCCACTTCCCAGGCCACCTGGCTGCCAGAAAGGACAGCACTTGGCTGCTCAGAGGGCTCATCTGTTAGGCTGTTATCTCTTCCCCCCCTGAATTAGGTCAAACTATTATCCCACACTGAGTATTAACCACCCAGAAAGCCTTAAAATTCAAATCGTTCTCAGCAAGTTGATGTGGAAAGTGCACTTTCCCCATTTTTATACTGCCCTAAGTCTAGAGGGAACTGAAATCAACTTTCCACACTCTTGCAGGAGTACCGGGAGCTATCACCTGGAGGCCAAGGCCACACACGAGAATGTGTGCAGCCAGCCGTGAGGGGCGGGTCACCTCTATTCAACACAGCGGCCCCGGTCCGGGCAGCGGCACCGTGTGGAGTGGCTGGGGCTCGGAAGCTGTGCTCGCCCACTCTCTCTCTTCTTGATTTCCTCTGCTTACCTCTTCTGTAATTAGTCTCCACTGAAGAGCTAAAAAGATGACTGTAGTTTTAGCTGACTAAAACCACACAGGTTGGTTACCTCAGTTCCGTAGAGGCAGACTCTGGGCTCAGCTGGTTCACTGTGTAGCTGATCAGGCCAGAATCGAGGTGCAGGCCGGGCGAAGCACACTCCAAGTTCCTCCCTGCAGCAGGACTCACTCCTCCGCTCCTCGGCGGGGGCTGGCCGCGGTCGTGTCTGCTCTGACTCCTGACCTCGCTCCTGCACGGTCCAAGCCTCTTCCTGTCCTGTTTCTGACCGACTCTTCTTCGCTGACGCATCTGCGTGGTCACTTTGAGCATACCTGGCCCACTTTAGTCTTCTGAAGGCCTCCTGATTGCGACCTTAATTCCATTTGCATCTCCACAGCACCTGATGGAATACCCAGGGACAGGAGTGCTGGGGACTTCCCTCCCCACTGCCAAAATTTCTCGGTTCGTTTTTCTTGTCTGTGTGGATGGCGATCCAAGCAGCCAATGCAGATTTTCACTTCCTCGAAACTCTCCTGACTTGCGAGGCCCGTGAACCTCTGACACTCACAAAGCATGGGACATCGGCTCAGCGGCACGGGCGGGCCTCAGCCTGGCAGCCGCCACAGCTGCGAGCTCCGCGCGCCGCGTCCGTTTGCCCAGGCCGTTTCCCCACTGGACAGCAGGGGCACCCCGCAGCGTCGGGTGCTGTCGCAGCTCCAGGAGGTGATGCATTTGGAGTTGCTTTGCTCTCTTAGCAGCTGTGAACTTGGGGAACACACAGACATGTGCACAAAACTAGGCGCGGTCCAAAGGCCGTGTCTCCTGTGAACCCTTCTCCAGCCGCGCCGGGCGCCGGCCAGTCCAACTCCACCGCGGTTGCCCGTCCCGGTAGACACCGCCTCTCTCCAGCCCAGGCGCCGCCTTGTCTGCCCCGCTGCCACCTCGGCGGCGGCAGCGCAGAGCACAGCTCACGACGCCCAGCTGCAGCAGAGGCCCCGCCGCTACTGCCCGATGCCACCTCTGACTGACCACGAGCCTCCCCCCGAAGCCAGGGGCTGAGGCCGTGGGCGCTGAAGCGTCTCCGACGGGGACACGGTCCGCATTTCCGGGCCGCCTCCTGGGCAGCACACCAGGCCCACCTCCATCGCGCTGTTAGCAGTTTTAACCTTTTCACACCCTCCTACCTGATATTTCTCCCCTCAATTAAAATCACACTTTCAAGTGAAAAAACTGAGCTCAAAGCCTCATTTCTCTTTATCCTGTGTTCTTTATACAACCCACCATGAAGTCTTCTTGCCTGGGTAGGATAAACTCCAAGCCTTTCTAGGGAGCAGTAAGCAAGACTCCCCAAGCTTTGCCCCAGCCCGACACTGGACGTCCGTAAGACTGGCCAGCAGACACATCCACCCTCCGCTTGACGGGGGCAAGGGCCTTCACCCCCAGATGGTTACACAAACGTCCCCGAAAAGACAGACCCTGCTCAAAGCCCACAGCGCCTCCTGCGAGCCCCGTGCCGCGCCTGTGCTCTCTGCTGGTCCGCCTGCTCTCCAGATAGTCTTCGTGTTGTTCAAACGGACGCATTCCGGGCACCACACCGCTCTTGAGGAAAGGGGGCGTCCGTACTGGCAGGTTCTCAAAGCTCCTGCTTTGAACTCTTCTCTCTTCCCAGCAGTAAGACACGATTCCAGAAGCCCTGCAGCGCCCGTCCCTGCAGGGCAGGGCTCTCTGACCAGGACCGGCCAAGTATTTGACAGAGGAGAGCAGCGTAGCCATCACTGGCCTCGCTCAGTCGTGATTCCTCCTGGGCTCTGCTGCCGTCCTGATAAAACAAGAGCCCAGCAAGGACGGCAGACGATGGCCTTGTGCCAGCAGCTAAGTGCTGCACAACCCAGGGATAGTGTCACATCACGTCATAATGCTGAGACTCAAGGTGCTCCGAAGAGGAAATACAAAACCTTATGAAGAACTATCATCATCATAAAAAACGCAGCAGATCTGACTTTCGGATCAGGAAAAAAATGAGTGGAAATGGTACCACTTGTTAAAGTAACTTGGTGAGTAAAAACACTCTCTTCTCCAGACAGGCAATTTCCTCAGGGAATATGGCTAACGTCAGGTTGGCGGAACGCGTCTT
>PVIR01015056.1:17068-39113 GCA_004026965.1 Petromus typicus | reverse complement strand
AAAAAAAAAGAAAAAGCTAGGATTGAGGTCCCATTTGACCCAGCCATCACTCTGCTAGGTATATACAAAAAAGAATTAAAAGATACGTGTCACAGTGACATATATGCATATGTGCATCCATGTTTATAGCAGCTCAATTTGTGATTGCTACATCTTGGAAACAACCCAAATGTCTATCAGCTGGAGACTGGATAAAAAAGCTGCAGTTCTTCTACAGAATGGAGTATTACTCTGCCATAAAAAATGTTAAGTTTGAATCATTTATACTTAAATGGGCGTACCTTGAGTACGTCCTCATAAGTGAAATAAAATGGTTACAGATGTGTAAATGTCGCATCTTTTCTCTGGTGTGAGAAAATAAAGTTGTAAATGAGTTCTAAAAAAACAAAACAAACAAACAAACAACAACAAAAAAAATGAGACTCTAGGAAATGCCCAACTACCTCCATACTTTGGTGCCTTGTAATTTTATAGTTCATATTGTATTCCAATATTTTCATCTCTTTTCCAAGGCCAAATCTCACAATATTACATTCATTCCTATCTTTCACGAATTTTTTCCATTAGTTACATCTCTCAGACTTTTAAAAATTATTTAAATTGTGTTTGTTGGTATATTTTAAGTAGACATTATGATCACATTCATCGTTGAGAATTTGTACTTGTACGTGACATATCTTGTTTTTTACCTATTCTGCTGCCCTCCCTTCAGCTCCATGCCCTCCCCACATATATAAGCTTTGTTTTCATTTGTTTCTTTTTACTTTGAAATTTTTTCTTTCTTTGCTTTCTCCTACTCTCTCAGTTTCCTTTGATTTTCCTTCTATTTCACATTAAAATTTGTTCTTTCCACGGCAAAACGAAAGTGAATTCATGTAATTTAAAGGCAATTCCGTTAATTTCGTGTGTCTGGCACTCAAACCCTGGGCCACTCCTTGAATTCTGTTTTTGCCTTTCTTTCCTTCCTTCAATGCGATCAGTGCTGCAGTGCACATCCTTGTACATGGTTTGTTCTTCTTGTGCTCATGTGCACAATTTCTCTTAGAGATATAAGTAGAAATATATTGTTGGATAATATATCTTTGGTTTTATAAGACATTTGCAGGTTTATCTTCAAAGTTGCATGCTGAACCCATAAAGCTTCAGATACTTCTCTCTGTATATAAAATACATACGATTTAATCAGCTTTGGTAGGCAAATTGCACTTAAACTAGTCTCTATAGATATATAATTTACATTTTTGGGTGTTGCATATATATTTTATCAAGTATAATATTTTAATTTCTTTTGTGTGTACATTCCTAATATTCATTCTTTTTATTAACCTATGTTTGTAGTACATAAGGCTTACCTTCTTTGTATGGAGTTGTTACATGCACAATAACACATGTTAATTCATTTCTGCATCCCTTTTCCATACCCTTTCCCCATCTCTCAATTTTCTGTCCATTTGAGAAATAATCATGTCCCCTACTCCTATTAGCTGTCATATATTTTGTTCTTCATTTATAAATTAGATTTCTCATATAAGAAGAATAATATCACATGTAAGTTTGTATGTCTGATTTATTTCACTTTATGGTCTCAAGGTGCATGCATTTTCCTACAAGTGGTTCAAATTTATCTTTATGGCAGAGTAGTACTCAACTGTGTATAATTATCACATTTTCATTTAACCATTTATCTGTTGATAGACACATAGAATGCTTCTAAGATTTAGATATTATAAATTGTGATGCTTGCATTTCATCAAATATATTTTCTGTGTGTATTAAAATAGCCAGTACTTTTGTTTCTTTAATCTGTTTATAATAATTTGCATTAATCTTCTAATGTTTATTACACTTGTATTTTCATCAGCCATGTATCTAATCTATTAACTTAAATATTTCCAGATAGGTTTCAAATTTATTGTGATGCATAGTTTTCTTTGTTTTCAATTATATAGTATATGAAGATTAACGTAAGATTAGTGGTTAGTGTCTTAGTCACTTTCTCTACACTAAGATAAAATCCTTTAAATGGAGACAGATTTATTTGACTCATGCTGTTTAGAATATTCAGTCATGGTGGGCTAGCTCTGAGGCAGTTAGGGCATGCTGAGAAGACTTGCCTGGGAGAAAGGCTGCTCAAGACCCTGGAGCAGGATGCACAGAGAGAAGAGAGAAGCAGAAAGGGGAAAGGAGATAAGGCTTCAAGATTACAGCCCCAGTGATCGACCTCTAACCAAGCTGCACCTCTTAATAGGACACTTAGCTTCTGAGCTCATTACAAGATGAATCCACTGAGGAGTACAGTCCCCTCATCACTCAGTCACCTTCCAAAAGCCCTGCTTCTGAGGAAGTGGGAGTGTGTAGGACATTATAGATCTAAATGGTAACAGTGAAATTTCTGGACTTAACCTGAAAAATTGTGTGGGCTTGGGGCGTGTGTGTGTGTGTGTGTGTGTGTGTGTGTGTGTGTGTGTTAGTTGATTTTTTTTTTACTTGAAGATTTTTTTCATGTTAGCAGTGCGTCTATTTTGCAAGACATATTTGTCCAATTGTCCTTTTAATTTTTAAAGTATATTGATATAAAGTTATTAACATTTGATACAATTTGTAAACATTTTATTGCATCTTAAAATATATTCTCTTTAATGATTATTTTAAAATTTATTGTATTCTTGATAATTTTGTGAAATTTGTTTAGTTTAATAATTTTCTTTTTTGGTCCTTTCTATGTCATTACTTTTGTGTTTACTTTTCATTATTTAGATTTTTGTATTTAATCTTTTTATACAAAATTACAAGTTGAATGTTTGCTCAACATTATATTTTCATAATGCTAACACATTCATATTCAAATACTTATTTTCTAAAAGATATTTATCATTTGTAAAAATATCTGAAGTACACATGAATTAGAAAGTATAATAATTGGGGCCGGGAAGTTAGCTCAGTGGTTCTGGCACCTGTCTTGCAAGCGCAAGGGCCCAGGTTCAATTCCCCGGTAACCACATAACAATACTGGGTGTAGAGACCCACACCCAGCAGCAACCAGTACCACATACCACAGTGCCGGGCGTGGTGGCTCACGCCTGTCATCCCAGCACTCGGGAGGCAGAGGCAGGAGGATTGTGATGTGAGTTTGAGTCTGAGCTCAGGGCCAGCCTGAACCACAAAGCGAGACCCTGTCTCAAAAAACATAAAAAAAAAAAAAAAAAAGAAAGTATAATATCAAACTGAACACCTATAGATACATGATTCAAGAAAATAAATAGAACATAATCACTAATGTTAAATAAGTGATCTATTTTATTTCAAAATATATCTGGATTATTTTCTTAATTCAAGTGTAATGAAGTCAATATATTGATAGACAATTGCTACTGAAAATGTAATATGTTACTTAACAGTTTGTAAATGATAAGGAACGTGGTATACTATTACTAATAATTTGACCTAAATTTATTGAGCAAATTTAAAGCAAGAATGTCTTTTCTAAACAATGTTTTAAATTCAAAACAATTATATTTTGTTGTCAAGTTTTAAATCATGTCTCTAAAAATATATTTTGTTTAGGAATAAAGACTTGTCTAAATTTCTTTTTCTTTCTTTTTTCTTTTTTGAGACAGAGTCTTGCTTTTGTAGTTCAGGCTGGCTCTGAGCTCAGCCTTGAACTCACAGCAATCCTCCTGCCTCTGCTTCCCAAGTGCTGGGATTACAGGGGCGAGCCACCACACCTGGCACTGTGGTATATGGTACTGTTTGCTGCTGGTCGCGAGTTTCCATGCCCTGCATTGTTGTTTATGGTTACCAGGGATCAAACTTTGGGCCTTGACCTTGCAAGGTAGGAACCAGAACCACTGAGCTAGATCCCAGCCTCTTGTTTAAATTTTTTTCTCCAACTACAACAAAAGTTGTTACAAAGTTATAAATTTATGATTAGATTTGATAGTTCTGTCTCAAGGTAATAATCTATTTCAGCTACACAGAGCAACAAAAACTTGTTGGCAAGTAATAAAATTGACAAGTAATAATCTTCATTCATTTTAGAAAGCAAGAGAAACTTTCAAATGAACAAAAGAAGATAGATCGTAGCCTTTCTGTTAAAGCTTATGTACTCTGTGCACATGTATAGATATATTGCTAACTGGAAAAAATTACATTGGAATATTTTAGAAATGCTTTCCCCTGCCAGTGTGCTCAGAAATCTTGTTTCTCCACTTATTGAGGTTATTAGTACATTTTAGTTATACATTATGACCCCATTCATCTTTCAGCATTTGTACCTGTACATATTGTATCTTGATTAGTATTTCTTGCCAATCCACTGGCCTTTATACAACACCTGTCCTCCTTTACAGATGAGCTTTTTTTCTGCTCCTTTTCTTTTTTTTTTTTGCTTTTCCAATCAAAGTTTTTCTTTCCCTTCTTTGCTTTCCTCTACACCCCACTTTGCCTTTCTCTTTGAACATTTCTTTTTCTATTACAAAATACTTATAATACATTCTGGACCTCATTTACAACTTCAATTTCTCACACTAGAGAAACATTATGGTATTACACATTTGTGTCCTATTTATTTCACTTATGAGTTTTGACTCAGTGTACATCCATTTAGCTATAAATGTCTTTAATTTACCATAATTTGTGTCTGAGTAATATTCTACTGTATAAAAAATGAAACAAAACAAAACCCATATCTTTATCCAGGCTCCAGTTGATAGGCATTTGGGCTGTGTCCAATATTTAGCTCTTACAAATGGTGCCACTATAAACATGGGTGCACATGTGTCAATTTGGTATGATTCTTTTCATTCTTTCATGAATATGCCCAAGAGGAAAATAGCAGCATCAAAGGCTACTTTTTATCCTAGGTTTTGAGGAATCTCCACACTGACTTCCACAGTGATTGCACCAGTCTACATTCCTACCAGTAGTGGTTAATGCCTTTCTCCTCACATCCCCATCAGAATTTGTTGTTGTTGATGTCATGATAGCAGTCATTTTTTTTTTCTGTCGTGAAGTGGAATCTCAGTGTTATTTTCATCTGCATCTCTCAAGTGACAAGTGATGTTGAACAGTTTCTCATATGTTTCCATGCTACTTTTACTTCTTCATCTGAAAAATGCTGTTTCTCTCAGATGCTCATTTTTTAATGGATCTTTAAATCTGCAGGGGGCTGATTTTTTTCAGATGTTTATATATTCTAGGTAGTAGTTCATTGAGGAACAGCTGGTAAAATATTTTCCTACATTGTAGGTGTTTTTTTTTGTTGTTGTTGTTCTGTGGGTGCTTTATCTTCCTGTGCAGAAGCTTTTAAATAAGCTAGTTTTTGATTCTTTCTGCTAGTTTCATGCCAGTGATATTTTGTTCATGAATTTTTTCCCTACATCAATTCCAGCTGTTCTACCTAACCCATGTTACAGAAGTTTTAGTGTTTCTGTTTTAATATTTAGGTCTCTAACCTACCTTGATTTTAATTTAGTGCATAGTGAAAGGCATAAGTCTAGTTTTAATTTGGGGAGGGTTGAAACCCAGTTTTTCCACCACCATTTATTAAGGAGGCTATCGTTTTGCCATTGAGGGTGTTTGACTCTTTAGTGAAAAATGAGGTGGCTTAGTATGTCTGGAGATGTTTCTTAATCTTCTAGTTTATTCCATTAATCCTCAGGTCTGTTTCCATGCCAGTATCATCCAATTTTTTGTCACAGTGGCTTTGCAGTACAGTTTTCTTTCTTTCTTTCTTTCTTTCTTTCTTTCTTTCTTTTTTTTTTTGAGACAGGGTCTTGCTTTGTGGTTCAGGCTGGCCCTGATCTCAGCCTCAAACTCACATCACAGCAATCCTCCTGCCTCTGCCTCCCAAGTGCTGGGATTACAGACGTGAGCCACCACGCCCGGCACTGTGGTACTGGTACTAGTTGCTGCTGGGTGTGAGTCTCCACGCCCAGTATGGTATGTGGTTACTGGGGATCAAATCTGGGTCCTTGCGCTTGCAAGACAGGGGCCGGAACCACTGAGCTAACTCCTCGGCCCTGCAGTAGTTTTCATTTGGGGTTATGATATCCTTTGCTATGTCTTTCTTGCCTAGAATTAAGTTTGCTATGCTAGGTCTCTTCTGATATCATATAGATTTTTGGATTATTTTCTTTACTTCTGTGAAATATTCTGCTGGAATTTCAATCAAGATTGCATTAAATCAATTTAGTACTTTTTTATGTGTGATCATTTTGACAATATTGATTCTTTCTACACAGAAACCAATGATGTCTTTCTATTTTCAAATATCCTGGTTGACCTCAATTTTCAGACTTGTAATTTTCATAGTAGAGGTCTTTCACCTCCTTTGTTAGATTCATTCCTAGACATTGCATTTTTGGACTCAATTATGAAAGGAATTTTCCCCCAGTTTTTCTCTCAGTGAGTCTGCTGTTTGTGTATAGGAAGGCTATTGATTTTTGAGTGCTGAACTTGAATTCATCTATGCTTCTGAATCTGACAATGAAGTCTCTAATCTTTTGCTTTTTTGGAATCTTTTGTCTAGGATATCATGTTGTCAGCAAATAATGACAAGTTAATTTTTTCTTTACCTATCTTTTATTCCTTTATTTATCTCTCTTATCTAATTGCTTTGGCTAATGTTTCCAGAACTATAATGAACAGGAGTGGTGATAGTAGACTTCAATGTCTTGCTCCTGATCTTATCATGAAAATTTTCTGTTTTTATATTTAGTATAATGACAGCTGTTTTATTTTTTTGGGGGGGGTTGAAACAGGGTCTCGCTTTATAGTTCAGGATGGTCCTGATCTCAGATTTGAACTCAGAAATGCTCCTGCCTCTGCCTCCCAAGTGTTGCGATTACAGGTGTGAGCCACCATGCACCACACTCTAGTATGTGGTACTGATTGCTGGTGGGCATGAGTGACCATGGCCAGAGGTATGTGATTACTGGTGATTGAACTTGGGACCCCGTGCTTGTAAGGCAGGTGCCAGAAACACTGAGTTAAATCCCTGACCTGGCTGTTGGTTTTAATAAATAGCTTTATTGGGTAGAGATAAGACCATCTATTCCAGTTAACTGTAGGGTTTTCATCATGAGTTAGTGTTGGATTTTTTAACATGCTTTTTCTGCATCTACTGAGATGAACATATGTTTTTTGTCATTAACTTTGTTGATATATTTGTTGATTTACATACCTTGGACAATCCTCCCATTCTGAGATGAAGTCCACTTGGTTGGAGTGTATGATCTTCTTGACTATTCTCTGTGTCTGTTTGCTAGTATCTTATTGAGGATTGTTGTTGCATTGATGTTCATGAGGGAAATTGGCCTGTAGTCTCTCTTTTTGGTGAGTCTTTTTCTGATATTGGATTCAAGGCAATGGTTGCTTCCAGGAAAGAATTGGAAAACAGTGATTCCCTTTCAATATTATTAAAGAGTTTGAGAGGTAGCAATATTATCTCTTCCTTAAACTTCTTTTAGAATTCAGCAATGAAGCCATCAGGACCAGGAGGATTTTTTTTATGTAGTTTTTTTTTTTAAATTCAAATCTTTATTATTATAACAAAAAAGAAAGGAAACAAATTTTATTTATATAGGGGAGTGGTAGGGTGGATAGGGCTATGGGAAAAAATGAGAATTAAATTGTGTCTTATACTGGTACAAATCTCCATTATGGAGTGCAATCATGATGCATATATATAATGTACCAATAAAGATTTTAAAAAATTCAAATCTTTATTGATACATTATGAATACACATCATCACATTCAACATTGAGAGTTTGTACCAGAACGTGACATGACTTGATTCTCATTTTTTCCTCTTCACTCTGCCCTGAACCCCCCACCCCTTATATACATAAGCTTTGTTTACTTTTTTTATTACTATCAAATTATTTTTCCCCTCATTATTTACCCCTATGCCGTCTTTCCTTTTAAATATTTTCTATTTCACAATACCAATTATATATACTACAACTCATTTACATCTTCATTTTCTCATAACAGAGAAAAGATATGATATTTACACTTCTGTGACCTATTTATTTCAATTATAAGGATGTCTTGAAGGTACATCCATATAAGTATCAATGACTCAATCTTATCATTTTTAATGACAGAATAATACTTCATTCTATAAAAAAACCACATCTTCTTTATCCAGTTGATGGACATTTGGGATTTTCCAAGATTTAGCTATCACGGTGTGAGTTTCTATAAACATGGTTTTTAAGTACATTTTCGGTTTTACTGTTTGATATTGACATTTATATTATTTTTGTCTTTTTTTCACTTTTCACTTTTGTAGTTTGTATGTGTCTAGTAATCTGTCAATCTGTTCTGTGTTTTCCACCTAATTGGACTGTAGCTATTCAAAGTAGATTGATTATCATTTGGAATGCTCCTGATTCTATTGTGAGTTCACATTTGTAATTCCTAATTGCATGGATTTGAGCCTTTCCCTCCTCTAATTGAAAGAGTTGGCTAAGAGTTTCTCAATTTTGTTTATTCTTTCAAAGAACCAATTCTTTGATTCATTGATTTTTTTGTATCATTCTCTTCAACTCCATTGCTCTAATTATTGTTGTAATCCTTTATTTAAATTGATTTTATTTGTACATTTTATTTATATAATATATATTACTTATAATATCTTCATTGTATGAACTTTCTTTTTGTTTTGTTCTTTTTCTAGTAGTTTGAGGTTTTAGTATTAGTTTATCTATCTGAGATGAGTCCATTTTCCTAATATGAGCATTTAGTGCTATGAATTTCTGTCATAGAACTTCTTTCATTTTGTCCCACATATTCCTGTATGTTGTACTAGAATCATCCTTTACTTGTAGTAACTGCTTAATTTCTTTCTTTTTTAAATGAAATCTTTATTGTTACATTACATATACAGGTTGTCACTGAGTTGCTATAAACATGCGTGCACATATGTCACTGTGATTAAATCTTTTAATTATTTTATGTATCTTCTGTGACCCATTGCTTGCTCAGGAGTGCTGTTCAATTTCCATGTGTTTGTGAGGATCTTGGAATTTCTTTTGCCAGTGTTCTCCAATTTCAAGGCCCTATGGTCTGGCAATATACAGGGTACAACTTCAATTCCATTGCATTTATTTAAACATGCTCTATAAACTAGTATGTGGTCTATTTTGGAGAAGGACTGATGTGTAGCTAAGAAGAATGTGTATTTTGACTTTGTGGGGCAAAAATTTTTAGACATCTATTAAGTCCATTTGTTCCAAAGTTTGATTCAGTTCTAGTATATCCTGTTGATTTTTTGTCAGAATGATCTATTTGTGAGAATGGATTATTCTGATCACTTCCTACTATTGTATTAGTGCTTATTTGGCTTCTTATGTCTCTATTTGCTTTCTATAGGTGAGTGCATTAGCATTTGGTGCACATATATTTATAAATGTCATCTTTTTTTCTTGCATTCTTCCCTATATGAGGTTGTAGTGTCCTTCCATGTCTCTCTTAATTAGTTTGAGTTTGAAATATACTTTGTCTGTAAATAATATAACCACTCCTGTGTTTTTGTGGTTACCTGTTACATGGAGAATTATTTTCTGTTCTTTTATTTTCAGTCTATGGCTTTATGTCTGAATTAGATATGTTTCTTGTATTAAACATATTGTTGTACCTTGCTTCTTAATTCACTTTGTCAGTCTATTTGTTTTAAATGGTGCATTGAGGCCACTAATATTAATTGTTATAACTGATATGTACTGATTTATGTCTGTCTTGACATTTTCCTGCTCTTGGTTCTTGTATTCTTTGCTTTTCACCCCTTTCTATTTATTTTCTTGCCTTGCTCAATTATTTCATTCTGGTGAGTCTCATGAGATTATGACACTCATTGTCTTTTTCTATGATACTGTTTAGAAATTTTTCGAATGTAGTTTGATATTTATGATATTCCTGAGGTGCTCTTTATCATGTTCATTTTCATCTTATTTATCTGTTAAGTTTGAAAGATAGTTTTGCAGGACACATCAATCGAGGTTGGAGATTATTTTCTTGAATACTTTACTTGAATACTGTAGTCCAGGCTCTCCTTGCTATGTGTATTTGTATTGAAGAGTGTACTGAACTTCTGACAGATTTTATTTTTATGGAATTTGTTTCTTTTCTTTAATTGCTTTCAATATTTTGTTCTTTTGTTAAGTTTCTGGAATATTGATTATTATATGCTTAGTGTTTTTTTTTTAATCCACAGCTAGTTGGAGTCCTATATGCCACACTTACCTGTTTATCAAATTCTTTTTGTCTTCTTGTGAAGTTTTCTACCACTACTTCTGTGAACAATTTTTTATGTCTTTTGAACTTTCTCCTGTTTCTTCTTTGACTTTAATCAATTTTATGTTATTCTTTGCATCATCTAGTAGCTGCTGGATTAATTACTCATGGTTCCTTGCTACTTTCAGGACATCATCCCTTTTCTGGTCACTGGTTGCAAATCTATCTTCTATGTCTGATACTCCGTTTTCACATTCAGATGTTCTGCTGCACAAACATATCATAGAGTTTCTAATCTCCTAGGAAGAGGTATGGGAAAAAATGAGAATTAAGTTGCATCATATACTGATACAAATTTCCATCGTTGAGTGCAATCCTGATGTGTATATGTAATATACCAATAAAGATTTCAATTAAATTTTTAAATAAATTGTTTTGAAGCTCTTTGATAGATTCTATTACTTTGATTAACTGAGATTCAGTTGTGTACTTAAGTTTACAGTTTTTAGCCATTTCTTTTACTATGAACACTATCTCTATTGCTCTCTGAGAAATTATTTTTTATTTTATTTTTACTATATTCTCTGTTTTTACCAGCTCTGGGAGTTCCAGTGATTGAGTTTCAGCTTGTTCCACCTCATTGTTCCTTAGATTTCCCTTAGATGATCTAAAAATCTGCATTTCAGACGTGTTTAAATGTTTTCTCATTTCAATTTTGTTTTGGTTTTGGTGGTGTCTTTTATTTAATTTCTTGTTGCTGTCTGAATAATGATTCTTATAAGAATCTTTCTTTCTGTTATTTAGAACCCTTAGGTCATGGCCACTTCCTGGGCCATCCTCCTTTAATCTATAATGGCCCTTAAGCAATATCAATGGTGACACATCATGAAAGGTACTTAACCAGAACAATCATGTCACCTTGGTCAAAGTAATATAATCAGTATTATCAACAGTATCAAACACAGCACAGGAAATGACAAACTGTGGAAACCACTATATTGGTACTTTTAATCTCACAAGCTAAATCTGTGACCACACACCAAAATTTATAACTAAACAAAAATATGTTTACAGTATACAAACCCTCCAATATACTCATGTCACTCTGGGAATAAGGCTTAGAAGGAGTTGGGGGTAGAGAGATAAAAGGAAAGGGAGAGATTAGAAATAAGGTTAGAGGACATATAGCAATCACAGAAATCCTGGGAAACTGATTGAAATGGGAGGAGAAAAGAGATGGAAAGGACAAATACAAAACAGAACAAACTAACAGCAATAGAACAAATAGAAACTGAATTCACCCTACTGTAACACTACTGAAGAAAGAGAGAGTAGAGAGGAACAAAACACACAAACTTCAGGAAACTTGGACTGACAGGATGAAAAGAGCATTAGAGAACAAAAAACAAGAATAGAGGCATCCAGCAGCGATGGAAAAAGAAAGCAGTTTTTACTCTCCTATAAAAAGAAGAGCAGTTGAGAGAAGAAAAAAAAATCAGACAGACTCAGAAAGAAGAAAGTAGAGAAATGAAGAATAAAGTATGGGGCAGAAACTAGGAAAAAAAAATTAAAAAGATCCCTTCCAAATGTGACCCTGCTGTCATCTGCAAACAACATAAGTAGCAGCATGCATATCAAAGTTGACTAGTCACAGGAAAACAAACACAGTGCACTGGGATTCAGGCTGGATTCTGGCTACAGTGTCTGAGTTGAGCTCCCTGACCTCTTGCATGCTTGAACCCTTCAAGGTTCTACTGTAGATATAAACCATCCTTCCCTTGAAGGGAGTCCAGAGTCCTGTAAGTGGTGTTGGCCCCAGAAACACACTAACAGTTTTAGTCCACATATTTTCTTCACTCTTCCTATGTTTGCTTTTTCATTGTGGCAGACAAGGCACAGGGTGTGTTGGCAGAGCAGGCAGTTGGTGGTTGGTGGTCCAGAGGTTGCTGTTCTCAGCAGAGAAGACTGCTCCAGCTCTTAACAGTGTTTTTTATGTTCTCTGGTGATTTTGTCATTCAGATCTTGACTCTGTTTCAGCATGGCTTATGATGGTGGTCCACTGCTGTGACAGACCACGGTGGCAAGTGTACTTCCTCACTGGTTGGTGTGGGTCCTCCCTCCATCTGGGGAAATGGGATTGTTCAGAAATCTTTTACACCAAAGGACATTGTTGAAATCTATGGTGAATGGCCTTTTTGAATGATTCCATTAGTTATTACTCAGTTGAAGTTAGTCATTGAAATTAAAATAAGGATATAAAATCCTTGCCAGGTAACAGCCAATGTAGTCTTGCATCAAGACTTTAGCATATTTACAAAACCCATAAAATTTTTCTATATGAATATATTTCCAGTGCTCTAATAGCAAATTAAATGTTACTTTTTTATTATGTCATTTAAAGATATATCATTTCCATTTGCTTTTGTTTATTTTTATCCATGTATACTATCTAATTATTACCTCCATATAATGAACAAGTAATAAATTTTTCTTTTTTTTTATTAAACTTCAAAATTATGTCAGATTCCTCTATTTTCTTTTGAGGAAGTGTAAAAAAACATCACATCAGAACAGATACTATTTGTACTTTAACAAAATGTGAATGGGTCTGAATACATGGTGGCAAAAGCAACATAGAAACTCCAAATGCAATTTTAATCAAACCATACAGAGAAAAGTATATGACCTTCTAAGATGACAGTAAGAATAAATTGGTGCTATCTCCAAAACAGACCAAAGTATACTCTATAATGCTTACTTAAATGAATAAAAAAAATCAGAATTACTCTACGTATACTACCACATCATAGCACACTAAAACTTGAAATCATTCACAAAAGAAACAACAAATTTTTACAAATATCTTTATATTAAATAACACACCCTTTACACTCAGTGAGTCAAAGAAGAAATAAAAGATGAAATTAAACTTTATTTAAAATCAAACAATAACACCAGGATGACACACCAAAATCTATAGTACATTATAGAAGTAATTCTTAGAGGGAAAATCATTGCTGTAAATGCTCACATTACAAAACACAGCAAGCTTAAACAACCTAATTATATATCTAGGAGAACATGAACATTCTAAATCTGAACCTTGTAAACAGACTATAATAAAGACTAAAGCAGACATTAATGAATTTGAGACTAAAAAACAATAGAAAGAAGCAGTGAATAAAAGAGCTGGATATTTGAAGGAATAAACAAAATACATAAGTGGACAAACTCACCAAAAAAAAAAAAAAAGAAAGAAAGAAAAGTTCCACATAATTATAAAAAAAAAAGAAACATCTATATCAATGCAATTACAAATAAAAGAGGAGGGCCAGGGATTTAGCTCAGTGGTTCCAGCATCTGCCTTACAAGTGCAAGGTCTCAAATTCAATTCCCCAGTAACCACATACTACAGTACAGGACATGGTGGCTTATGCCCACCAGCAATCACACCACATACCACAACACTGGGTGTGGTGCCTCACACCTGTAATCACAGAACTCAAGAGGCAGAGGTAGGAGGATTACTGTGAATATGAGACTAGCCTAGGCTGCATAGTGAGCTCAGGGCTAGTCTGAACTACATAGCGAGACCATCTCAAAAAGAAAAGTAAGAAAGAAATAAAAGAGGAAAAATCACAAGCAATACTGTCAAAATTCTGAAGATCATATGTATTAGTCACTACTGCTACTAGAATGGCAAATCAATAGAACTGATCAAAATTAACAATCAGACACAGGAGGATCAAATAAAATAACAAAAATAATTATTGCCAAACAATGATCAGCCTCAGGGAACAAATTCTTACCAGCTGGCCCAGGTTTATGGGAGAGCAAACAGTTATACTGCTCGTAAAAGGCATGATTACAGTGGCAGAGTGTTTTGGCATGTTTCACAGATTCAGACACCTTCCACAAGTTTAGACACATTCCACAGTTTCAGTAATTTCACTGATTAACTATCTGGGGGTTAGCTACAGTAGGCCGAAAGCAGAAGTTACACAGACTATTTTTAACCAACAGACTAACCTGACTCATAGCCTATAGGGTCATTTTTGTTGTGAGTTTTACAAGAATGTGGCTAAGCAAGCATTTTGGGTCTCAAGGTTGAAAGAGCTAAACAACCTTGAGGTTGATTCCAATTCAGAGAAAAAGCTGACAGCAAATACAATGAGAAAGCATTTACAGAATTTATAAACAGTACATCACTGCCAGTTTCAGCTAACAAAGAGTTCATGATATTTTCAACCAGTGTATGAGCAAACAGTAACTTTCTCATTTTAAGTTATATTAAGCAATTCTTTTCCATCTCACTACAAAAATTTCTACTCTAGCATATTGAGGAATCTTGAAGAAATGGAAAAAATTCTTAGACATATATAAATTACCACAGTTGAACCAAGAACACATAAAAAAACTGAGCAATTCAACAATGGACAATGAAATTGAAACAATAAAAACCTATTAACTACAAAAAGTACAAGGCTTGATGAACTCAAGGCTGAATTCTACCAGACCAACAAAAAACCTTCTGTAATTCCAATACTTCTAAAACTCTTCACAAATTTAAAGGGAAAGAATATTTCTAAACACATTCATTGTAGCTAGTCTTGCTTTGATTAAAAAACTAGACAAGGATCAAGCAAAAAAGGAAACTACAGCTTAGTTTCCTTAATGGATGAGTTATAAAAATCCTCAATGAGATGCTGGCAAATAGAATGTAACAAGTCCTCAGAAAGGTTATACATCATGATCTAATAGGTTTCATACAAAGAATGAAGAATGGTTCAACACATACAAATCAATAAATGTAATACACTTCCTAAACAGAAGCAAGAACAAAAATCACAATACATTTCACGAGTATCAAGAAAAGTCAAATGCTTAGGAATTAATTTAAGTAAGGAAATGAAAGACCTTTACAGTGAAAACTGCAAAACTCTGAAAAAGGAGATAAAATAACAGAACATTATAAAATTGAAAGGTATTTCCTATTCCAGCATAGGCAAAATCAATATTTTCAAAATGGCAATATTCACAGAACTGATAGGTAGAATTAATGCCATTCCAACAAAAAGTCCTGCCACCCTCATACAACTAAAAAAAACTATCCTCCCATATATATATATATATATATATATATATATATATATATATATATACATACATATATATATACATACATACATATACATATATACATACATATACACACATATACATATATATACACATACATATATATATATATATATGTATACATACAATATATTCAGAGTAGCAAAAGCAATTCCGAATAACAAATGAAAAGCAGATCTCAATATGTACCATGGAGCAAGAGTGATAAAAGCAGCATACTTCTGGCACAAAAACAAATATGTGGATTGTGGAATGCAATTGAAGATGCAGAAACAGCACCATGCAAATTCACTAACTGATCTTGATGTAGGAGCCAAATACATATGTTGGACAAACCATAGCCTCTTTAACAAATTGTGCTAGGAAAACAAGTTATTCATATATAGAAGGAAGACTCTAAATCTTTATTCACACCCTGTAGTAAAACAGAAACAAAATGGATGAAGGATCTGCATATTATAACAGAAACACTACATATTCAAGAAAGTAAAACAAGTACAAGCTGTGTAGACAGACAAAAATGAAGATTTTCTGAGCCGAACATCATTTGCACAAAAAGTAACACCAAAAATCAACAAATGGAATTATAGTAAATTAAAAACTTTGTGTGCAAAAATAAATTATTTCAGTATGTGACCATGGCTAAATGGAGAATCATGTAATGTACCAATAAAGATTAAAAAAATTAAAAAAAATTAATCATAAGACAGTTTTGTCACCAAGAGGACTTTGAGGGACTGATTCTTGGGCATAAGAGTTTCAGAGAAACAATAACTGATTTAGACTTCTGCATTTATATATTATAACTCAAAAACATGAGAAAAATACATAGAAGAAAAGCATTTGAAACATATTTCATAGGATTTTCTTTGGGGGACAGAGACCCTAAACACTGGCCTTCCATATAACATATGTTAATCTAGTTTAAGTGTACTTACCAGGCAGGCATCTCATTGGAGAATGAGAGGAACACAGTGACCAAGGAAATTACGTTCTGAGAATAATCTATTATTGATTGTGCTGACTTGTCTTGTAGATGTATTCTGATCTTTCACTATGCCTTCCACAGGGCTAGGTACTATTACATCATGGACCCTTCCCCCAACATTCACAACGTGTATCCCTTTTGTGAGATTCCACAACTCTTAAAAAAAAAATTTTTTTTTGCATTACAATCTAGATTGGACAAAGAGGGGATAGTACAAAGTAAAGGAATATTGGGCTTAGTATAAAAGGTAATTATGGTTTCTGCACATATGGTTTGTTGGGACAGCATAAAGAACACTCTTAGGACTGCAAGAAAATACAGGAAAATATTATTCCAGTAGCTATAACAATCAAAATGCAAAAGTGGAGACCAGAGAACTAACATTTAGGATACAGTCAGTAGGCAGTACCACTGAGATGAACCAAAGTAATGTTGCAAGTCTCCATTCAAAGTTTATGAAGTTCATCCCGAATCAGCCTTGATGATTCATAATGTCTCCATCCAAATTTATATGAAAGGCACCTTGGAGAAGATGTTGGACCTCCTCAAAAGAGTCAGAATGGTTAAATAGCAGTAGCACATTCTCAGTGACACTGAAAAATCACATCTAAGACAATGACGTGTCCAAACAGTCTGTAGATGTTTGCTAAGCCAACTGACAGCAGAATCAAGGACATCAATGAAGTCATTATAGAATTTATCAACATTAGATTGACTTAGTAATTCTGAGGTGATATTTTATTTATTTTTACTTTTTTAATAAATTGAGTTTATTGGTATGTTTTAGGAACACATTATGGTCATATTCCTCATGGGCAATTTGTACCTGTACTTAATATTCTTGATTCTTATTTTTTCCTACATCCTAAAAATCACTGTTCATCATCTATGTGATCTGCATAGGATTCACCTTTCTCCCATCCTCCATGGTATTTGCCGAATAAACTTAACTTCAGGTGTTTTTACTTTTCTGTGCAGTGTGTTAGCAGGCTTGAATGCCCTCCTTCTCAGTGCTTACCAAAGAGGTTAATTAAGCCTCATTCTTCCCATCTGCTCTTCTACAGTTTCTTTCCTTGTCTTCAAGTAACAGCAATTTAAATATCAATCACTGCTGTTTAACCCTAGGTGAAGTATATGTGTCAATCATGACTAGATCTCCGTCCACAGTCATAATATATCTGTACTGGCTGTTTTTAATTAATTAATTTTATCAGTACAGTTTAAATATATATAAAGATCACATTCACCACAGGGGGTTTATACCTGTACATGATATAGCTTGATTCTTCTTTTTCTTTCATTACCTTTCCTCCCTTCAACCTGGCTCTTTCCAAGGTCCTAGCCCTATCTGACTGCTTTAATTATAGCTATTTTAATAATACTCCTTCTGCCAAGAGGGGGTGTAGGTGCAGGGTGTTCTAACTAGTTCCTGCCAAAGAGGGGCATCATTTTGACTGGCAGTAAGAGATACCATCCAGAGGGTCTGTACAAAGGGCCATTGATAGATACTGGACTTTCTCATTTCAAGTGGGTGATGACCACGAACATGTCTTTCCACCTTCTGAGTAGTTTTCTTTAGTTGTAGGCTGAGGGAAAGCTTTCACTGCTGAGGGCAGAATGGGTTCCTCCACAGACACATCGTGAGGAAGATTTCACCATGGTAGGATGTTCCTAGGGGGGACCCATGCCATTTGTTTCCTGTAATGACTCAAGCAAACCCCCACCCCCGTGCCCACACAGTAGTTGGTCCCTCCCATTTTCTAATTTCTGGAGACGACCATGACTCTTGTAGCTTTTCTTTCTTCTCATGCTCTGGTATTTTGATCAATATAATTCTTGTCTGTAAATAATTAGTGATGTTAACTATGTAGGTAAAATTATATAAAATATTAATGTTTTCTATAAAAGCAGTTTTTAACACAGTAGTCAACCAATTGTGATTTTTAAGCTGAAAATCCAGGAGTAGCAATTTTCTGGTGATTTGAATAGTCCTGTAAGTAGCAATACCTCAAGAAGATCCATCCATAAAATAAGTTGAAGTATTCATAAAGAATTGAATATTTCTAGATAAAGTAAATGAATGATGACAATAGAGCTGTACAAATTTATCTGATGGATAATCATTATCAGCATTAGTGGCAGGAACAGAGAATGCAAAACGAAGTTGGTCCTATAGACTTACAGGGATGGTAAAAAAACAATCCTTAAAATCAATAACTATCATAGGCCAGTCCTATGGAATTTCAGTGTTTATGGATATGCCCTGTTTTGCCATAATTAATACACAGTTTCTTTTTAAAAGCCCAATTTTATTTAAACCAAACATAGCTTGGGCAGAGGACTTAGGGCCTTCAATACCCATATCTTGACATACTTTCAAATATGTTCTGAGGTTTTTAGTAGCTTGGACAGCCCTTAGCATTTGTTTATATTCTACGTTAATTTTCTCAAAAACCAGCTTCAATGCCATGATTTCTGCAGCTGGGCATGTGGAATCTATCATAGACAGCTTTCTTCAATCTGGCTAAAACATGGGCATAGGGTGCACCAGGGCCTTTTAGAATGTGTAAGAAGGACTGTGTGGGAATATTGTCTTCAGGAATAGTTGTCCAGGCACATTTCATCATAAGAGCCATTTACTGATACGCCTGGTCTGAATGCGTTAATGTGCAGTTAGATCTGAGTATGGACCTGTTCCCATTAGCAGTTCTTCTATAATTTCAGAGTGTTCTTCTATCCAAGACTGTCAAGCTTGCTTAGCTGCCAATTCCTGAAAGCATGAAAAGTTAAGTCTTGCTCTGCAGGGAGGCAGGACTTAACTAAATGTAAATATCTATAGGAGGGAAGTGTACAGCTCCTAGTACAGACTTCAATAACCCTACTGTGAAAGGTCCCTGGACCTTATTGTTCATGACAGTAGATTTTAATTCTTCTTTCTTTTTTTTTTTTTTTTTTTTAAGACAGGTTCTTGCTTTTGTAGCTCAGGCTGGCCCTACGCTCACTATGTATCCCATGCAAGCCTTGAACTCTCAGCAATCTTCCTGCCTTTGCCACCCAAGTGCTGTGCAGGGATTACAGGTGTGAGCCACTACACACAGCACTGTGGTATGTGTACTGGGGATGGAACTCAGGCCCCTGAACTTGCTGGGAAGGTGCCAGAACCAAGGAGCTAAATCCTTGGCCCTAGATTTTAATTGTTTGACAACTTATACTGTAAAAGATTGTACTCATGAATACTTTGCAGATTGTTAGGGTCAGGAAGAATAGTAATAGGAAATTCACATGTCCAAAGAGGCTCTTCATTAAGCATAACCTATTTAAACAATCACTGAGAAGGAGAAACTACATCCATCTCAACTACAGATAGAGGAAGAGGAAAGGAAGAAAAGAGGACCTAGGCTGTTCACCCTCATTTTTGTCTATTCTCATGGGTATTCTAGATGTAGGATGTTCCCCTGAAATTAAAGGGCAAAGAATAGCATGGATCAAGCTGCCTGCAGAGAAAATTTTAGGGGACATAGCAAAGCCCTGGGTACAGGTATACTCCAAGGCCTCTTACTCAGTCTCTACTCTGCATCAAGTACACTCATCTAAGAAAACCAAGAATTATATTTGATAACATCTTAGAACATCTGAGAAATTAACTAGGTACTAACTTGTGCCCCAGACTGGCACAACAGTATTTCCAACAAAGGAATATAACACTGTCCTTGAAAAGATAAATTCTGCCCCATTATGCTGGCCGACTCTGCCATGCACACTCACATTCCTTCACACATATTTTCTTCTCCTTTTGTCATTTTCTTTTTCCAGCCAGCACCTTTACACTACAGCAGTCCCTACCACTGATTAACTAGTTTTCCCCAGGCCTATTTCTTGACCAGGTCCCTGTTCAGATGACACCCATAGGAATCATCTAGCAAGCTTGAACCTGATGAAGGGGTGACGAGGATGAAAAATAAAGACATAGAAACATGTTAAAATATGGAGCACCAGGGGGTCATGCCCCCCTTTGAAATAGAGCCCCAAATGACTGACACACCTTTATTTTATTCACCCAGGTGTTGGCACAAGCAATTAGGGCATCATAGGACTCACCTGTCTCCCACCTGCCGTGGTACTTCACCAGGTAAACAACTTAACCTCAAGTGTTTTTACTCTTCTCTACAACATGTTGGTATGCCTGCACACCCTCTTCTCAGTGCTTACCAAGGAGGTTAATTAGCCTCATTCCCATCTTATCTTCCACAGGCTTGCTCAGTGTGGTTGGACCCAAGCCATGTATAATTTGTATACCATTGAAGATGAACAGGAACACAACAGGAGCTACTTGTGACATTAGAGATCAAACATACGGGAAATTCTTCAGTCTAAAGAACCATTCAGGGGATAGTAAATGCAGCTACTAGAATATTCAGAAAGGCCACAATTCACACCACAGTCATTTAATGTGCTACAAGGAGATTTCAGACTCCTCCAGAAAAACAAGAAATGTTAGAAAAGAGAGGGGATTCAAGACTTCCCCAGGTGTCTATATCAAAACAAGAAATTTTAAGTATAGGCAGTCACTTACTTTTTGGCATACAGCTGCATAGAAGCAGAATAAAAAGAAACACTTTGACCTTGGCCATATTAGAATTATAGATGGCTTGGGCTACCATTTCCTAGAAGAGGTTTTTGGGAATGAAAGGAATGCCAGTGCTCTGCAGTGTCTGCTTGGCCTGAGCAGTGAGTAATTTAATTTCTGGCTGGGTCCCAATGATTGTGTTGTACCCGGCAGTGGATCCATTTTTTTATCTTGTTACTAATCCTTGGAGGGGGTTGAAGGGCCATCACCTGTAGCTCAGATGTTGGGTTGCTTTTCCCCTGATTCCACATGATTTGGGTGTACAGCCTTTGTGGGAACCCAGAAAGGGCCTGTGGATGATAAAAGTGTATCTTATCCCCCAGGTTAACATTTGTGACTTGAGCAATTTTGGTCTCAAAACTGAGTGATTATAAAGGAGCAACAATTTTGGCCTGTCCTTGATTGGAATAAAGTGTTTCTTCACTATAGCGAAACCTTCTGTATTACACTTTCAAAAGTTTAAAATAAATAGTGTTTTGGGTACTTGTTCTTGTGGAGAGAGCTTCTCCATCATACTCTTTTTTGGTGTTGTTTTAGTGAAGCATTTTGAGAAGCCCATTGGCTTGTTCACTGTCATTGACCTGTAGATTATAAGGTATACCTGTGACATGTTTGACAAGCCAGAGATAAAAGAATGTTTGAAGAGAATTGGATATATAGGCAGGGCCATTATCAGTCTTGTGGGCAATCCCATTACAGAAAAACATAAGAGCAAATGACATTTAACGTGTTTTATGAAAGTTTCACCAAACTGCAAAACACCATATATGTAGCCAGAATGTATATCTGTAGAAATATGAATTCATTTAAGTGTGCCAAAAGTGTCATAATGAAACATGTCCCTTTGTCAGATTTCTTTTTTTTAAAATTATCTTTATTGGTACATTAAATATACACATCATGCTTGCACTCCATAATGGGGATTTGTACCAGTATAAGACACAACTTAATTCTCATTTTTTCCCATAGCCCCACCCACCCTACCACCCCCCCATATATATAAAATTTGTTTCCTTACTTTTTTGTTACAATCTCAACATTGTCCCCTTT
>PVIR01015056.1:0-16968 GCA_004026965.1 Petromus typicus | reverse complement strand
CTTTGTCAGATTTCTTTACTTTTTAAACCACAGGGATTAACACTTATATAGGAGTACATTTCACCTGTTTTTGGCAGTCAGGGCAAATGCAAATAATTTCATAGGCCTGCTTACGTGTAAGATTAAAAGAATGAATAAATATTTTAACACTTTGGTGAAAAAAATTGTGTAATGCAAGAACCTCTTCTACAAAGGTGGAAAATAAAACAAATGTCCCGGCATGTATGTTATCATCTTGTTACAGGCCAGGGAGATTAGAATGAGAGAATATGTGAGTAACATAAAAAGTTGTGACATGGTGTCTAATAAATTCTTGCAGCTGTCTAAACATATGGTAGAGAATTTCATCATTACCATAATGCAGTGTTTTCATAACATAAGCTGAATCAATGATAATATTGAGGGATTGATTAGGAAATTTGTTTTTTGTGTTTGTTTAATTAATCATAATTGACCTGAAAGTTGAATCTATGTTGAGCATTAGAGGATAAGAAATATAAAGCTTTATGAATAAGAATTGAGAACTATGGCAACATAACATACTAACATAACAACCATGATGATGACATCATTACATGAAGTCACATAGAGATACCCTTATCCAAATTTGTGAATTTTTGAAATGTTATCTGATAATGTATCTGTTTATAGATATATTTTATATTATTTGAACTGTACAATATTTGAGCATCCCTAAATGTTGCAAGCCTTGTAAAAGTATATGCATTTTTTTGTTTTCTGTCCATGTTTGGTGGCATGTATACTTTATCAACAAGAAGCTGGAAAACAAATAAGGAAAAGTCAAATATTTGAGTTTAAAAGTTAACCATCATATATAGTTTTAGTCTGGAAGTCATTAATATGATGAGATACTTTTTATTTTTGTATCTTGTAAGATCTGAACATTAGGGAAATATAAATAATTTAATATGCCATAAAACCACTTATGATGAATATTATATACCAGGTTAGAGCTGCCTGAGAGGCAGCTTTGTTGTGTACTTTGTACTAATCTGTTTAGGGAAGCTCAAGTTTAATGCTAATCACAGAAAATTAAGATGTGCCATGTACTGGCACAAATTCCAGTGTTGACTGTGATTATAATGTACATATAAAATGTACCACTAAAATTGCGTTTTAAAAGTGAGAGTTATACCTTTTGTCTAAAAGCATTGATTAGACCAGAATGGAAAGCTGAGACATGGGAAGGAGTGACAGATGAGAATAAGGGTGATTGTCCCCTAATCTTTGAACGACAAGTAGCTTTTAGAAAGGAATAATTTGGGCTCAATCAAATAAACAAGAGCAAAGCTTAAAGTAACTGAACATTATATATATATATATATATATATATATATATATATATATATATAAATGTAAACTGCATCCTCCGTGAACCTGTCTTTGACATACTCGAGACTTGTAGTCATTGCTGCTGTCCCTTTTTCCTATTCTGATAAGGCAAAACCTTATATAAAATCTTTTTATATAAGAATGTATAAATTTATCTTATACACAAAGCTTTTTGCCATATTTTCTTCTCCATCCTATTTGCTTATTTCTTTCCATAACAAACTTGGCTGTGGCCACTTGGATTCCAAAGTGTCTGTGTGTGTTCGCAAATTGTTATGTTGTGAATTTGGCTGAATGTCAACAAGACTCGGCTGCCTGCCAATAAATCTTTAAGATCTTGAAAATGAATTCTATCCCTAGTAAAGCAGCAAAAGAATGAATTAACCCTGTAATTCCAGCCTAAGAAGTTACAAGCATAGGAAATGTTTTAAAGCATAGCACTTAAATACAAAGTTAAATAGAAAACCAAAAGTAAGTTTGTCAATTAGCTAAAAATTTTAACAATGAGGGCCGAGATTTAGCTCAGTGGTTCTGGTGCCTGTCTTACAAGCACAAGGACCTGGGTTCGATCCCTGGTAACCACATACCTATACTGGGTGTGGAGACTCACGCCCAGCAGCAACCAGTACACATACAGCAGTGCCGGGCATGGTGGCTCATGCCTGTAATCCCAGCACTCGGGAGGCAGAGGCAGGAGGATTGCTGTGATGTGAGTTGGAGGCTGAGTTCAGGGCCAGCCTGAACTACAAAGCGAGACCCCGTCTCAAAAAAAAAAAAAAAAAAAAATTTAACAATGAGCTCTTTTAAATTTAGGAAATGGTATTTTATTTTCAACAGATCATCTGGGCAAAGTTCCAGGAAGAACTTTTTCTCCCTATCTTTGTTTGCTCAGGATTAAAATCTTTTATTTTTTCATTTTTTGGTTAGTCCTTGCCCCTGGGTTTTTCCATAATCTCCTCTAGTGGAGGTTTTATGTGTACTCTAAAAGCAGTTTCCTCATACATTTAAGAGGCAGTATTCATTGTCTAATTTTTTTATTTTTGCTTGTGCATAAGGTTATGTGATCACTGAAAGTTTATGTTTTCTCTCTCTTTCTGTTGGTTTCACTGTCCTCAGAAAAACAGACTCAGGTTCTATGGCCTCAGTACAAAGATGGAAAATCCTAGGTAGAGTGGGGCACCTGAAAATGGGTGAAACACAGCTCCCTCTCCTCCAGGTCCTGCTCTTTTATAGGCACAGAACTCCTTAGGTGAGTTCCTGACTGCAAAACAAGAAAGAAAGAAAAGTAAAAAAGATGTACATTTTTAGATCCCAAAAGAACTCAGAGACAGCAAAAATAAGACTTTGATTTACACTCCAGCTAGAGTGGCACTGGTAGGCACCCCCATATTGAGAAATTGTGTGTTCATTTTTAGCTCATGGAATTTTGGTCCCATTTTAAAAAATTCAAATCTTTATTGGTACATTATGAATACACATCATCATTACATTCAACATTGAGAGCTTGTACCAGAATATGACATGACTTGATTCTCATTTTTTCCTCTTCTCCCTTCCCTGCAACCCCCACCCCCTATATACATAAGCTTTGTTTCCTTTTATTACTATCACATTCTTTTTCCCCTCGTTGTTTACCCCTACACACTCTTTCCTTTTAAACATTTTTTATTTTACAATATCAACTATATTTGGCCCCATTTTTATGTTTGCCTCTTGAACACCAAGGAAAATACTTTTTAAAAAATTCAAATTTTTATTGGTACATTATATATACACATCATGGCTACATTTAGTATTGAGTATTTGTATTAGTACTTTTAAATTATTGCATAAGACAGCAATAGGCAGTGCATTAAAAAAAACCCAATTTTCTTGGTATTAAACATTTGAGTTAGGTTTCAGTCTGAAAGATTCTATAAAGTTTTTTATGTAGACAAAAAACTTAAAAAAAGAAAATGAATGTTGAGCTCAAGAAGAGAAGTTACAGGATCTTTAACTCTTTTCTAGCACAAATTAAAGAAACAATTGGCATATGGTATGGTGATTTAGGACCCTCTACTTTGGCCTTCTCCTTTGGTTCCCCCAGGAGATCAGAGGTGGAAGGATACTTTCATAGGGAGCTAAGGGTTTTGTTGTTGTTGTTGTTTTAAGTAACCTCATTGTTTAAATAGAGCAAATAGCTACCTTGAAAAATGCGGCTAACAGACTATGTACCTATACTGAGCTGAAACATTATTTCAGTTTGTGACCAATGTATTTCCAGTCTTCAAGTCTAAACTCCTTTTCAAGGAGAACCAGGCATCTTCTCGGTGAATGACAATTAACAGTTCTGTAATTGTGGTCTGAAACTCTACATTTAGATTTTTAAAAAGACATTGTAAGTGATGCTTAAAATTCTTTTCCTCATTAGACGAAGTTTGACCCAAACGAGTTTACACAAATGGGAAAACAAAAACAAAAGGTAAAAGAAATGTATGTAAAGAAACACTGCCCTATTCAGCAAGTGACTGTACAGTGATCAGCTCTGAACTGAAAAGACCAACCCTTGATCTCACTGAAGATGCACCACACGACTCCATCGTTGTATTATAATCCTCTCAAGGAGACTAAAATAAAGAGTTGGCTGTTTCGGTCCCTTTTCGGACCCTGAGAGGCCTGTCATTCACAGAGATTTGCAGCTGCAGGTTTGTCCTTGCAGTTTCACACCTCACAGTGCTACCCCGCTGTTTTATTGCTTCAGATTTGAGTTCAAAACCCATTTGGGTGCCGCTTATCACAGTGCATGTGTCCATGGCCGTGTAGAGAATAAAAGATTACTCAGAAATGAGACTTAGGTCAGTTCCTGAGAAGACCCAGAAGGCCTGATATGGTGGCACAGGGTGAGTAGGAGGGCTGGGGGAGGGACTCATAAAGAATTAAGGTGACTTGTGTACATGTGCCAACTACTCACACTTATGTATTCATTATGTACTACAAATGTAGTAATAGGGATGTTCATTACTTCTCATATGTTAACAGACAGGCAAAAATGACAGTGACATAGCTGTAGATTCATTCCATCCAACAGGTACTTACAAAGCCCTTTCTAGATGTACAGAATATTATTGACAAAACAGGCTCAGACACAGGTGATTATTTATTCAAAAGCCATTAAGGTATAATTAGAAAGAGAGAAATGTGTATCAACCTAAGAAGATATGTTTCAGATAACACTATGAAAACCCCCAGGAAGACTAGATTTATCTAAGTTGTAGCAACTGAGGAATGTTTTTGGAAGAAGTAATAATGTGAGGAAGAATGAGAATTAAGTTGTGTCTTATAGTGGTACAAATCCCCATTATGGAGTGCAATCATGATGCATATATGTAATGTACCAATAAAGATTAAAAAAAAAATAATGTGAGGAAGGAATGAAGTCAGGAACTAGAAAAAGCCTGGAGTTTGGGGAAACAATGTCTATGAATCAGAAACCTTTATGAATTAGACAATCAGGATTCTCACTGGGATGAAAACATGAGGAGATATTATGGTGGACTGTAAAAGACTTATATAAGTAAAGTAAGGAGTGGGCACATGGTCAGAAAATCAACAGCAGGGCATCAAGGGTCTCTGTAATTTTGATAGATAAACTATTGAAAGATTCTTTTGTGAGAAAGGCATTACTTTAATCTTTTAAAAATAATCTCTTATTCTTAATCTTCCATCCTTCACTTCTTATCCTCATACACTGAATAGAGAATTTTGGGTTGGAAGTTTTGATCTAAAAAATGAAAGGAAGAAAGTTATGCCACCTACTTTATTTCAAAGTAAAATAATTTTGATTTTTTAATATCAATCTAAAGGATGGAAGCTCTTTATCTTAAAAAATCTATCTTATAGCAGTTTGTCTGTGAGTTCCCTTACAAATAATTTACCTGTGTTATTCTTTTCCTTTTTGTTAATTACAACCTGGTGATTTTTATGTGAAATCTTTTTGCATATACTATGATACACTGAGGACAAATTCTAACACTTAGCAAATATCGTGAGATTTAGTCAACTACCTTTTTTTTTCCCTTCAGAAACTCTCTCTTACTTTTTTTTTTGTTGTTTCCATTTATGTTGTAGAAAGTTATCAAACTTTAGGGCACAGAGGGCCAGGGATTTAGCTCAGTGGTTCCAGCGCCTGTCTTGCAAGTGCAAGGGCCCAGATTCAATCCCTGGTAACCACATACAATATTGGGTGTGGAGACTCACGCGCCCAACAGCAATCAGTACCGCATACCACAGTGCCGGGTGTGGTGGCTCACGCCTGTAATCCCAGCACTTGGGAGGCAGAGGCAGGAGGATTGCTGATGTGAGTTTGAGGCTGAGCACAGGGCCAGCCTCAACTAAAAAGTGAGACCCTGTCTAAAAAAAAAAAAAAAAAAAAACAACAACAAGCAAACAAACAAACAAAAAAGTTAGGGCACAGAGAGGATAAAAGTGAATTTTTCAATGCAAAATAAAGAAACAATGAATCTTATTAAGTGATACAGAGGCAAAAAACCACTACAGTAGAAATTATAGAACTCTGAAGAAATAAATTGAAGACACATGAAGATACAAAGACCTCTAATGTTCATGAACTTGCAGAATTAATGTTGTCAAAATGGCAGTGTGACCCAGTGATTTAAATATTAAGTACAATTCTCATCAAAATTACACCAGCATTCGCACAGAACTCGAAAAAAAATCTTAAGATTCATGAGGAAACACAAACATTCAAAATAGCCAAAACAATCCTAAGCAAAAAGAACAAGGCTGGAGATACCACAATACAAGATTTCAAACAGTACTCCAAAACCATAGTAATAAAAACTAGCACACACACACACACACACACACACACACACACACACACACACACAGACACACACACACATCAATCTTCCATCCTTGGAGAGAAGAGAAGACATGGAAACAAGCCTACATGGTGCAGCCAACTGATTCTCCTCAAATAAGCCAAAGATATACATTGGTTAGACAAAGACAGCCTGTTTAACAAGTTTTACTGGGAATACTGGATATCTATTTACAGATGACTAAAACTAGATCTTTTTGCTTTTTAAAATAATGAACTTCATTTTGGGTTCATAATGTACAAAGTTAGATCATTTTTACTTCCTCCACAACCCTCTTTACTCTAGTCCCCAGTTTCACATTTTTGAGATCTGATATGTAATATGTTTCATTGGTATCATCCTCTCACTACCCACACTTATACATTTTCCTCTTTTCTCTTACTTACTTTTTCTTGTCTATTAAAAATGTACTTTCTATTTTGATGTCATTTTAAAAATTCCAAATATTAAGGAAAACGTGACAGGTGTGTTTCTGAGCCTCGCTTATTTTTTCCTAACATGATGTCTCCAGATCCATCCATTTTCTTGCAAATGAACACATTTCATCCTTCCTTGTGGAAGAATACTCAACCAGGTATATTCATCATGTTTTCTTTTACCTCTTATTCTGTAGATGAGCATCTAGATTGTTTCCACATTTTTGCTATTTATGAACTTTACACCAATAAACATGGGTGTTCAGGTATCCATCTAGGATGCTAACTGTAATTGCTCTGGTTACATACTAAGGAATGCTACAGCTATATCAAATAGTAACCCTATTTATAGTTTTTTTTTTCCCCAAGAATATCATTACTGATTTCCATCATGGCTATACTGTTCTATTCCCAGTAGCACTGTAGAAGGTTTTTTTTCCCCATAATCTTCATCTGTATTCTTCTTCTTCTTTTGTACTACTGATAATAGCTATTCTGACTGGAGTGAGCTAGAATCTCAATGTAATTTTGATTTATATTTCGCTAGATTCCTGTCTTTCTATTTGTACGAAAATCAGCTCAATTGGTTCAAAACCCCACATATATTTAAGATGGGAATTTTGAAAATATTAAAAAATATAGGGGAAACTCTTTTACCATAGACATAAAAACTTCAATAGGACCCCAATAGCAGAGGAAATAAAACTAAGAATAACAAATGGGACTACATCAAATTAAGAAACTTCACAGCAAGATAAACAAAAGGTAGAGACAGCTTACAGAATGGGGGAAAATTTTTGCCAACTACTCTTCCAACAGAGGATTATTTGTATTTTCAAAACATAAAGGACTAAACACCAAGAAACACATAATCCAATCTATAAATGGGCAAATGTGTTGGACAGACATTTTTTCACATGAAGAAACACAAATGGTTAACAAATATGCGAAAAAATTTTCAACATTTTTAGCCATTTAGCCAATGCAAAGTAATATTTTGTTGATATGCCAAGTCACTCCAATTGAAATAGTCATCATTAAGATACAACAAACAATAAATACTGGTGATGATGCATGGTAAAAGGAACCCCTCTACACTGTGGTTGAGAATATAATTTAATAAAATTACTATGCAAATAAGCATGGAGATTTATCAAAAAATGAAAATAGAACTATCATGTACCATTCCTTGATATATACTCAAGGGAATTAAAGTCAGCATACTATAGATACAATTAAAAATGGGCGAGTGAAATGAATAGAGACTTCTCAAAATCCAAATGGCCAGTAGATATGTGAAAAAATGTGGAACATATATGGCTATTAGAGAAATGCAAATCAAGGCAACACAGAGATTCCATCTTATGCTAGAAAGAATGGCTATCATCAAAATCCCATAAAAGTAGTGCTGGTGAGGCATCAAGAACACTTGAACATTGCTCATTGGAATGTAAACTAATACAAATACTATGGAAAACAGTATGGAAATTTCTCAAAAAAACTACAAATCAAAATTTCATTTGACTCAGTTAAACTCATTCTGGGAACTATTTCTAGAGTTAAAGGTGTGATATTATAGTGATACATATATACCCATTTTTATAGCAGCAGAAAAACTTTGGAAGTGATCTATAGGTCCATCAACAGATGAATGTATGAAGAAAATGTGGTATATGAACATAACGGAGTACTAGTCAATCATAAAAAGGATAAATTTGAATGATTTGTAGAAAAATAGAGGTAACTCAAGACCACTATGCTAAGTGAAATAAATCAGACACTGAAGAGTAAATATTTTGTGTTTTCTTTTATATGATAAACTCAACATATAAATAATTTGAAGACTATAATAAAAGGCAGATGATAAAAACAAGGAGATGGTCTTTGTGATAATGGGAAGGGAATCTGAGGATAGAGAGAAATGGGAGGCCAGGTAGGGGATGTGGAAGAAAAGGTCATTAAGTTGTGATAAGTAGATGTACCAATTACCCAAGTCAAATGTAGTTATTATATATTAAAAATCTATATTAATAAAAAGTAAACAAAACGGACTTGTTTCTCAAATTAGTGAAATCTATGATATCAATAAAAATGATGCATGGGATAATCCTAGATAGTCCATCAAGATATATCTACTCTTTAGCTCAGCTCTGTCCATGTTCATTTATTTCCTAGGCTCTGAATAGATTTAGAAAACCGCTATACTAAGTGAATCATTCACAATCTTATTACAGCTCTAAAATTAATGATGAAATGCAATAAAAATTTTGAGGTAAACTTGTAACTTTTCAATTTGGTGTCAAAGTTTTGTTATTAAAATTAATTTTGAGGGAGATTTGCCTCATACTTAATCTGAGGAACTAAGTTATAAATACCAGCTGTATCCTCTAAGGATAGGTTTTTGTGATGTGGCTAAGCACTTTTCTCATGAGGGGAAGCATCAGGATGTCAGAGCTTAAATTAGATACACTTGAAAAGGGAAAAAATAAAGAGGATTTATTTATTTATTTATTTATTTATTTATTTATTTATTTTGCCTCAAAGGCTCTGTCTAACTCTTAGAAGTTTCTGTAAAATAAATCTGTTAATATTTTATTTTACATTCATAAATGAACATAGCTATGTATTTTCATATTATGCTTGATTGTTTGTAAATGAGAAATTATCACTTGATTTTATTTTATTTATTATCCACTGAACAAATAGTTCCCATTTTTACCTGTGCTTATCTTAATCTTACATATCAAAATTCATGCAGATTTCTTTGTCACCAGTATCAGGAGTTAGATATGCATAATTTAATCTTTAAATAGACAAGTTTCCCTATGCAAAGAATATTCCTTTTTGCACTGAAAGTAGAGACATGTCTTATTATTTTTTATCTGAACCAGCCACTCACCTTTCTACCCATGTGCACGTGTCCATGTATTTGCAGACACAAACACATCATAAAAATGCTTACTTATGTTACATATCAGAGGGATATACTTTGAGGATCATACTGCAGAGCTGTCCAAGAACTTCTAGCCTACGCATTCCAGTTATAATATGACATTCTTCAAATCTATTATGACAGATATATTCTTAATAGTAAAACATCAAGCATACATTGAAAATTTCATCTGTTTCCTGTACAAATTCTTCTAATCTATAACTGTAATAGTTTGTTTTAAAATTTTAGTACATATTTGCATTACATAATTATTACATTTATCCTGGGAAGTCGGTACATGCACATGATTGTACATACCATAATTGTATTTACTTTCACTTCTGTTCCACTTCTTTCCCCTTTCTCCATATCTTCATACCCTTCCCATGTGAAAAAGATCTAATAATTATTATAGCTTAAATATGATCAGCTAGGTCATCAGTATAAATATTTAAAATTTTCTTGTCTTTTGCTAACTTTGACATTGAAATGAACTATCATGTTTTAGATTTTAAACAAAGAAAGACAAAATGCTGGTGTGGTTGTAGTTTTCTTTTAGTCATTTTCAGAATTATTATTTGCTTTCTAAATCCTTTATATGCTTTTCTTCCTTATCTTGACATTATGATCTTATATGGCTTGTGATTTTCTTGGTTACTCTGGAAATTGACAGTTTATTCAATATCCCGTTTTTGTATTATATTTGATAGAAACAGGTAAAAATCAGATCTTCTGAATTTTGTAGGACAAGATAGTAGGTATATATGTTACTGTAACATAACTATACCTAGAAATTGATTGTGCCTCTGTATGGCTTGAATTAAATAAGTGAAAAGTACTCATGGTGACTGCTGGTAATATATAGACTTTAGTTGCTTGAAGATGAGAAAAATTGGCAGATACTTGCTTAGTAGTTAAGGTACTAAAAATTAGGAGACTTATGTTTTCCCTGAAGAGTTTAAATTGTTTGCAGAAACTAGCTTTGAGGACAAAGGAAAGGTGAAATATACAAAACTGAATATTTTGACTGGAGTTGTTTCAATTGATTCTGGCAGTACTAGTAGGTTCTTTTGATAGCCAGTTGTTCAACTGGAATTTATTCAGTTACACATAAACTCAATTTCAAGATTTATTTGGCACCTGGAATCCTGTCTACATAGCTCCTCTTGAAATGCTTTCCCTAAAGATTACCAGCATAAGACTATATATTTTGGGTCTCTGGGATTTCTGTAGATTAGGGGTTAGGTGAGCATTAGCTTTATCTTCTCTAAAGGGATAATTTGACAAGGCTGATGGCCTCTACCAAAGTGAAAACAGATGTGTAAATACTGTATCTTTTCTCTGGTATGAGAAAATGAAGTTGTAAATGCGTTGTAGTATGTATAGTTGATATTGTGAAATAGAAAATATTTAAAAGGAAAGGGTGTAGGGGTTAATAATGAGGGGAAAAGAATGTGATAGTAATAAAGAAAAAAAGGAAACAAAGATTATGAATATAGGGGATGGTCATTGCAGGGTGAGGAGAAAGGGGAAAAATGAGAATTAAGTCATGTCATATTCTAATACAAACTCTCAATGTTGAATACGATGATGATATGTATTCATAATGTACCAATAAAGATATCTATCTATCTATCTATCTATCTATCTATCTATCTATCTAGACACTGGCCTTACTCACTTCTTTTTTTTTCATAACACAGGAAAAAATTTAGGAATATGAAAACATTGAGAAGACGTTTGAAGCCATTTTGATGTAAAGTATAATCTCCAATTATTTTAGTACCTCATTAATTTTCTTTCCATAAAGTCTTACAGAACAATATAGAAAATCCTAGAACTTTCAGAATTACATATCTAAAAGAATTACATTATGAGAATATTTCTAGCTATGATTTCTTTGGTGCTTTCTTTTCAGCCTATAACTAGAACAAGAACTTGATTTGCCTTTTAAAGTTACCAATGTTGGAATCCATGGGTTCGAACGTACATTTTTTCTCATATCTGATCTAAAAATGCTAAATATTAAATACCTTCTTTGACCTTACTTACTTCTGGAGCTAAAACTTTAACACACAGGTTTTTGAAGTGACCATATACACTGCTTTCAGGTACAGGATATCTCAGCCAACCTAATGTGGTTCCCTAAAGAAAAGCGACAGTCTGAGATACACGCAGAATGGTAAAGAAGTTTCTCAGAGGAATGAAAGTCACACCACATTTTAGGATCAAAACAGTCAGCGAAACCCCAAGAGAATTAAAAAGAGAGTATTCAGAATTCTTGTGGCTCATTTGCTTGTCTGATCCTTGGATGCCTGTACTGGCTCTGTGAAAATGAGTTGCATTGATGCTGTCACAGCACAAGAACAACTAACATAAAGGCCAGAGAGGGTACAATGTCCTTCAGCAAACAAATGCCCCCTGGTAAAATTTCAGTGACTGTTCTAAACACCTGTATGAGCACGCAAACTTTAAACAAGTATGAAAAGTTATTTGGTAGAATAACTTTTCTCAGATCTCAGATTTAAACTATAATGAATGGCAACATTGTTTCATTTTACATTGGGAAGACAATAGCCAAAGGTACCTGTGGAGAACTATTCTGATTCATTTTAAAGTTTTTTTAAAAAGTATAATAAAAAACTAAAGTAGATGAAATTTACAAGACAGAATAAGTAAGTGTGGTTTTCTATGTCCTACAAATATAAACAAAGAGTCTTCAGCAAAGACTTTCTAAGTCAACAGAAACAATGAAATCTTGCTAGTTAAATACAAATCACATATTTTAAAACTTCTAAATGGATTGAATCTCAGCCTGAGGTCCTTAGGAGGCAATCCCACAGATATCTATAGAAAATATTTCATTACTTTAACCCCAAAATAGATTTTTTTCCCAAGGAGTAAATATTTTAGATTTTGCGGGACATATATTCTGTCCCCATTGCTCAACACTTCCATTGTAGTGTGGAAGCAGCCATAGACAATGCATAAACACATGGGTTTGGTTGTGTTACAAAGAACTTTATAAAAAAAAAAAAAGCTATGGGTTACAAACACAGTTCAGCTCGGTCGTGGTTAGCTAATTTCTGACATCAAACTGAAGGCTTATTAATAATATATATTGTAACTGGGCAAGAACTCACTCAACATATAGCTCAGTTTTAATTCTTTCTATGAAAATGGACGGGCTTCTTCTGCTCTATCATATTTCTTTGCCCCTGTTCCTGCTTCACTCCCTAAAGACAGTTTTAGAAACCTGCATGTAATATGCTGAACTCAGCTGGGAATTCTTTAAAATTGAAAGGAGTTTTTAAATAATAAAAAATGCCACTTAAGTCTTTTTGCCAGAAAAGCAACATGTATCTTTCATCAGTGACTCAGAGTATCATTCTACTGAACATCAATTGCACTTCAGGTTACCTCATGAGGTTCTATAAGAACTTCAGATGCAAGAAGACTTTTGAATGTCTTTATTTCAATTTAACCAATCCTCAGTTGCATACTCCAATCCCACCTGACCTTGAAGCATAGTGCAATGAGAGGAGCATGAGCATAAATTGAAGTGTTATTTATTAGTTAGTTCTTTTTGGGACAAGTGCTCATGGTGAAGTTTAAACTGGTCCTGAATTCGCTCTGTAGACCAGGCTGGCCTTGAACTTGGGATCCTCCTGCCTGAGTCTCTCGAGTGCTGGGATTACAGGTAAGCACCACTGTCTGTCTTGTTCATTATCTTTTAAATTCTTTTTACACTACTTTCCTCATATTTAAAATTGTGTTCATTTCACAGGATTATTGAGATAATTAATATGAAATGTGTAAATCATGTAAGAGCTCAGTAGTTGGAAGTTATGTAATATTTTATTATTAACTATCAGTATCACATGCGTATATAGCTATATGATACATGCGATCCCCGATATATATATATATATAAAATGTTGTTTTGCTTGCATAATTTACTGAAGAAAAATGCCTATTATCCAATGCACCTGTATATCAAAGTGAATTTTCTCATGAGAAATGATGGAAACTTAGACGATTCATCTCAGAAGTCAAAATTATCTATATAAAATTATTATAATACTGTAATATAATACAAAATAATAAAAATAGAGTGAAAATAAAATATATTTTCCCTTACCTTTGAAAATTTTTGTGCCTGGTGTGAGGGAAATGAGGAGAGGAATTTTATGAAAGATAGCTTCCTATCATTAACAGAATCACTGCTATGTATTGGCTCAATGGACTCTTTCTTTTCATACAACTTTAATAAGGAACTTATTCAATGACATTTGTTTTTACCTCTAATGTAGGATTTCTTAGAAATGTGACACTGCAATATTGTTAAGCATATTCTTCACTAGTGCAGCTACAACCTTACTTTGGTGGTTATTTCATTCAGAATTTTGCACTGTTTTCTGCATTTTACACATCTCCCTAATCTCATCTGAAATGAGAGTTCATGCCACCTTTTCTTTTTTCTCTGCTGATGAATTCTCTTCCATAGCCTCCTGCTATTGGAAGATAATCACCCACAATTCCAGCAATTTCAGATAAACAGATGGGCAGACAGACAGACAGACAGACAGAGGAACCATTGGCTCAGTTGTGAATATGTACCATTTGCTATCACATATATCCTACAGTGCAAACATCACTTGTTTACCAAGTTAAAATTTATTAGAAATTATTGCTTACTTTTCAGATCACTCTCAGAAAAAATTACTTGCAATCCAAGGTTTTTTTTTTTTTGTGTGTGTGTGTGTGTGTGCATGCTTGGGATTCTGCATTAATACTTATATTAATTTTCATTTTAAACATTAAATCAGCAATGGGTTTAATTTAGTTCTTATCTCCACTCTCTAATAATTCATTATAACTTTGAAAAGAAACTATTAAAATATTCACCAAGTTATTGGGTAACAATGTTTTTTACTACTACTAAAATGATTGGTTCAAATGAACCAGCTGATCAGCATTTTAAATTACCTAAGCATATTCACAGTGAACACTTACTTGGTTACTGTTTTTGAGTACAGTCCAGGTCTGCTGACACAGCAGCATGGCAGAACTGTGTCTCCAAGAATAGTTCCTTTTACCAGCTGCAAACTCTCTGATTTAAGTAAGCTCCCCTAGTCCAAGACAACATTCCTGAAGTTTGCAGCTGGAGATAAACAATAACCTCTGCAATCTCCATGAAGGAGGATAAGAAAGGTTGCTTTTGCTTTTTCTACTCTTTGCCAATGGATATAATTTTTGCTAATATTCTTTCACTGTATTCTTTTTTTTTCTAATAAATCTTAACCATAGTGCACCTTCTTTATATTGTATATTGTGAATCTTTTAAGTCAATAACATTTTATTCATGGTTGTGGAATCCCTGGATTGTGAGATCTGTTTATGTATTCACCTACTTAATTTTCATTAATTTACCCACATATGTACCTCTTTTTTGGTTATTCACAAAACCCACAGTATGGATGCTGTAGTGAAAATTTTCTTCCAGAATCCTAATTGACTGAAAATCCAAGGAGCACACAGACATATACTTATCTGTGTTTTGTAGTATATATAGTAATGATAGAAAATTACTAAGAGTTTGTAAATACAAATTTTATTTTTCTGTAAACAAGATAGAAACTGAGGTTAAAGGGAGCAAAGTAACAGGCAAAAGATTCTTCTCCAGACTTTATGAAATCAGTTTCTAGAATATTGAGAGATAAAGTAGGTCTGACCTCATGCTGGAAGCTGAAAATAGAAAATGGCTTAAGAGGGATGATAAATTCTGAAACTTGTAAGTTATGCAAATGAAAGAGGAACATAGGAATTTCAGAATGCTTGAGTCTAGATCAAGAGAACACAGAAGGAACAGATGGAGTGAGACTGGTGATATCACATAATGAAGGCTGTGTTCAATGAATGCATAGATTTTTTGTGAGGATTAAAGTTCAGAATAAGTATGAGCTTCCATAGAGTGCCAAAGATAAGAACAAGCAGCTTTTCCTGCTGTGTGCACAGATGCAAGATGGAAGGGGCTAGGCTCTCTGCAAGGGGCAGATGGTATGATCTTAGTATATACTGGAGGAAAAAAAAAAAAAAAGACCTGCCTTATGGCAGCTTTCTTGATCTCACCTTTTCCTAATGAAGGAAATGTTCTATATGCTATCAAGTCTTTATTAAATAGTTACCATTGGAGAGGAAATGTTGCAATAAAAGATCCTAAAGCTGGAATTGTTGCCAACATTTATATGCCAGAGAATATACTTTAGGAAGATACTATAACTAAATTATGTGTTGCTGAAGAGGAAGCAATGGGGAGATGTTCTGCTTGTTCTGTTGTTGACCTTTGCTTCTCTTCAAATAAAACTTGCATCAAGCTCCTGTTTCCAGTCCAGAGGATTAATCCTAACTTTAATTCTTCAGTCTCACTTTATAAAGTATTTTTCCTAATTTATTGGTTTTCTTAGTCTGTTTTATTCACTTATTCATTCCCTCACTGTGCACTCTGCAAATATGTATATTTTCTAGGCACTGTTCTAGATGTTGAGAACAGAAGAGCAAACAAAAAAGACAAGAATCTATTTCTCATGGCCTTTATTTTTCAGTGGAGGAAAAATTATAAAGTCTAACAAAAGGAAAATAGACAATATGATTTGACATTGTGTGAAAATTTGTATTTTTTTCTATTGTATACACAAGGCAGGTATGTGGAATTGATGTATTACTTTTAGATACACTGACATGAAATGTCAATCTGACTAGATGACATTTGAATTACAACCAATGAGGCTATGGTGGGAATGCCTCAAGGAATCACAAATGCACAGGCCAGGAATGGCAATGAGCTTGATATTATTGAAACTGGAAGAAACCTAGTGCATTTGAGTGCCATGTGTATTTGGGACAATAACTGATACAAGGTAAAATTGAAGAATCGGTATAGTCTGTGTCAGATAGGGTTTTAACAGAGCATTTAACGTAAGTTTATTAAAATCCTTTAGGAAAATACTGAAGTTGAGATATTTTTAAAGGATAATTTTAATCCCTATATGGAAAACAAATTATGAAGTGATAAATTATTTACAGTCTGAGTCATAGATAGCCTAGGTTAGAGTGAGTAGCTATAGAGAGTGGTTAGATCTTGATTGTGCTTTAAAGTTAACAGAACTTACTAGTGATTTTCATGCCATCTACAGCTTTTACTTGAGCAACTGGAATGATAGCACTTTATGAGATTGGTAATAGAGTGACTTGAGAGTAATGTGGAGAGGGAGAGGTTTGGGACAATACAGAAAGTATGCATCTGAAATCTCATCAATTTATGCCTGCTTTTTGTGCTTTAAGCTTCTCTTTTTCTGATGATTCTGTGATGGTTAAATTTAGG